>PVIJ01001163.1:48833-217160 GCA_004024925.1 Scalopus aquaticus | reverse complement strand
ATACATACAAGCTGGGGTACAGGCCAGAGGCATGGGGCGGCGAGAGGGTTCACCAGAGCCAGAGCGGGGAGCAGAACAGACAGATCAGAGATACACTGCTGAGGGGAGCAACGGGTGAGGCAGTAGAGGTCTGCCACACCATGTGGGACTCTCCCCGGCCGGGCGTCGAACTCGCGTCATCGCTGCCGACAGCTCCACAGCGCAGCGCTTAACCACTGCGCCACAGGGGAGGCCCAGGATCCTCTTTTTCATTGGGATCTTGTGGTTGTCTACACAGCTGGCAATCTGGCAGGATTCTTGGGAAGAACTAAAAGTACTAACTGCTGTTGAGTGTGGTTTTAAGTGACTTGGAATGGATAAGTCAGAAGGTTCCTCAGGGGAACCTGAGGAAAAAAAAGATCACAGGGACACAGCGTTTGCTGTGCTTTCTCCCAACCTCTCATGCTACCAGCCTTCTGAATCTCGTTTCCCTGGTAGCTGTCACAAAATCTAGTAAAAAAGACTGTAAGCTTGGTTGTAAACAGGTAGAGTTTTTTTTAAGAAAAGAAAATGCCAAAGTTTGAATACAAAATTAGGTGCAAGACCTTGGAAAGGTCTCATGTAAGGAAGAGATCCTAAACTTTAAGCTTCATTAGTTCCACAGTTGATATTTTATTCCTGCCTGAGACTTAAAAACTTTTTTCTGCCCACTATTCCTTCTGAAAAGCAACGTGGAAAAGGACCAAAAGCCACCATATTCTTTCCTGCTGAGTAGATGGCATAACATCAGAGCAGCAATCTTGGGTCATCATAGGAATCAGCCTTTCACTAGCGCATTAAAGGTCAACTTTATAATGAGAGAAGCAAGTAAAACAGCAGGAATCAACTGACTTCTTATGACTCTTTTCCCAGCATTCTCATGCTGATTGCGCAGAGGTTGTTTGTGCTGCACAATGAAGTGTGGCGAAAGCCAAGATGAATAGGTCAGTTTCTGCTATTTATAACTTACCTTAGCAGCAACACTACCTTCCTTTTCCTTATTTTTTTTTTTTTAAATTGGCTAAGAGTGGAATATCACATCTTTTTCACGAGACAGCTCTGGCTTCTACAGTGTGGCCAGAGATGACACCGAAAATTATGCTTTCTAGTTGTCTCTTAAAGTAGTCCATGACTTTACATCAGATATGATCTAATTTATATTTGGAAAGCCAGGTTTCCCCTGGCTGTTGTCTGGAGAACTGAGGGTGGGAACAAGAATGAAAGCGAGCAGATAAGTTAGGGGGTTATTGCAGTAGGCTAGGCAGGAGATGATGGGGTTTAAGATTTGTAGGTAGGGTTTTGAAAAAAGGTTCGATTCTGGATATATTTTGAAGGGAGAATCAACAAGACTGCTAATGAATTGGATGTGGAGTGGGGTGGGACATAGGAAAGAAGATTCAACATGACTTCCCAGGGTTTTGATTTGAACTGCAAGACAAATTTTCAGAAAAGGGGAAGATGAGGCAAGCATGGACTGGGAAAATGAGAATTGAAAGAACCATTCTCTTGATCATGAAACTGACCTGGTTAAACTGCACATTCTATGGGACACTGATTCTAAACAATACAGATTTTCAAATCAATCACTAAAATATTCATCCATTAAAGAACAGGCTTTACAAATACCAAAGCAGATAACATATTTATGTAAATAAATTTTGTTTCTTTTACCCTGACATGGAGAAGTCCATGTCCCGTCTATGTGATAGTTAGGTCAGTATAACGTCATTCCACTTTCTCTGGAGACTTTCAAAGTTTGAAAGAATGTATGTGGAAGTAGAAGTAAAACTCAAATGATCACCATGTTTGCAGGCCAAACAATGATATCTAAAAGGCAAGTCTCAAGGTTTAATTGTCACACTAAAAAAGAACCTTGTTAAGGGGAGAAAAGTCTTCTATGTGCTTTCTTTCTTAATTAATTATGTGATAATCTCACATGCAAACAAAAAAAAGCACTAAACTAAGGAGACAACCCATATCCAGTTACAGTGTCCTTTCTTTCCCTGGTTAGTCACTCAATTAACATATAATGACTGCCTACTACGCAACAGTCACAGTACTAAACTATGGGAACACAATTATCAACCATACATCTTCCCTGTCCCTGTGGAGACTATAGTCTAGTTGGGGAAATAAAAAAGTAGACACCCTGGGACTTTTCACTTCAGAAATCTATAGTGCTAGAAAACATTCTTACAGTAAACACTTAGAAATTCTGGCTAAAATATAAGGAAATGTATGAATGAACTTGTAAGAAGAGAATTATTTCAGGTTCCAAAGTGAAGACAGAGCTGAAAACCAGAGAGATAAGCATGAGAGCAGATGATGTAAATTTACCCTCAAGGTAAGAGGAGGGGGCCTTAATCGCACTAATTTTAAGCACTGTAGGACTCACGTAATGTCTGGAAGGGACTACACTGGCGCGTGAGCACTAGGCAGTGAGAATCATTGGGTGCAATCTTGAAGGCTGGCTACCACAAGCCATCTGGCAAGGTACTAAACCAGCTGAGCTGATGACCAATGACAAGAGAATGTGGATTGCTAGGGGAGGAAAAAGGTAATAAATACCATAATCAGTTCCATAAATAAGAACCTGTTGCCTCAACTTGCATTTCCTTCCTTGCTGTGTCATGGATATTTTTTCCTCTTTTATTAAGATATAACTTTGTGAGATAGCAGAATATAAATGCACAGTTATTTGTATGTATGTAGATACCTGTATCTATATAATTGCCTTCTGTTCCTGGGACAGGACTCCTAAAAACCCTTGTAATTTCCTAAGTTACAAGATACTAGGAGTATCTTTTGTTCTAATATTTGTTCTTGATTCCAGTTCCTGACACAGAGTTTCCAAACCCCTTGGACTTACCCTGGGTGATAGTAGTGGTTTTTGTTTTTTTTTTGTTCTAATGACGTCAGTCTTGATGGGTTTCTGGATGGAAACGAGTCACCAGAAATACCAAGCAATAATTAGAAGCTTGGAATTTTCAGCCCATCCTCCATTCTCCAGAGTGGAAAGAAAGGCTGGAAATGGAATTAATAATTGATCATATCTATGTGAAAGCATATGAGACTTTCATAGAAATCTCAATAGTATGGAGTAAGGAGAACTTCCAGGTTGGTGGACATGTAGAGGTGCTGGGAGAGTGGTGGACCCAGAATGGGCATGGTAGTTCTGTGCTCCTCCTCACATCCCTTCCTTGTGCATCTCTTCCATCTGGATGTTCATCTGTATCTTTTATCACAGCTTTTATAATAAACCGGCAAACAGTAAACTGCTTTCCTGAGTTCTGTGAGTCACACTAGCAAATTAACTGAACCCAAAGAGATCTGTGGGAACCTCTGGTTTATAACTGATTGGTTAGAAGCACAGGTGAGAATTTCATCCTTAAGCTTACAGGCCCCAGAATCTTGTCCATGGCTAATGCTGGACCCAACACAATAGTTCCAGTTTTTCATCTGAAGTTCCAGTTTGGCATTTGAAGCAGGGTGCATGGGGTAGTCTTGCAGGACTAAGCCCTTCATCTGTGTGTTAGAGTTGAGTTAAATTGTAGGATACCAGCTGATGTCAGAGAGAACTGCTTGTTGTGGGGGAAAAAATTCCTCATGTCTGACATCATAAATGTGAATGACAGTGGTGTAAGAATAAAAGAAAAATAGGAAGAGTGGGTTTTTCCTTCTCAAACTTACATTCAATATCATGAAGAAAGTTGGACATATTTAAAATTTTTTCCTTTTCTCTCACCCTAGAATTATGTATGATGTGGGTGGGTGACGGTTAAATTTGTCACTTTGTCCACAAGTTACAAAATACGGAGAATTATGATGAAATCAGGGTAGGAATGGATGTCATAACAGGACATGGGTTTGGAAGGAATTGAGTGTATTTTGTTTGCAGATGAGATAATTATGCTAGGAAGAGGCATTTAAAATATTATACATGGTATGAAAAAAAGTGGGAAGAAGTTGCTTGGCAACCCACAGTTGAAATGCAAAGTGCATCTGTTGTTTTTCTCTATCAGCATTCTATCTCCTTCTTTTAGAGAATGACTCCCCACCCCCACCCCCACACACGACACATTGACTTGGTGGTACTGTCAATCACAGTCTCTGCCCTTCCCTAGCCAGAGGAGGGCATTCAATCCCAGCTACACCAACTGGAAACATTTACTCTAGAAGAATACTTTAGCGGGAGGTAGGAGGGCAGAAAACTTGAAATTGATTCATTCTTGGGTCGTATACTTTCAATTATTGATAGTTTCTGTTATCTACATATCCAAAATAGGCCTGATTTTTTAATATTTTGATACTTGGCTGTTCAGATTGTCTTTTGATTTTGTGAATTTTTACATTTTTCTTTCAATAACTTCCTTTATATTCCCCTTTAATTTAGCCAGAGTGAATTTCTCCTGCTTGTCACCAAAGAATTTTAATTAGTAGTTGATCCCTTGGCATTAAGCTCTTAAGAGGGATGCTAAACTCAGAAGTGTATTGCAATAAAGAAGACCCCAAAATGAGATGATATATAGTGACCCAGCTTTTTCAGTGTATGTGGATAGCAATTTCCTCTTCCTCCAGACACAACTCCATAATGTCAGCATTATAAAAGTTTTCAGGAAAGGTACCAGTAGATGCTGATACTTTGTTGTCACAGGTACTACCTAGGATATGGCTTTGTAGCTTTGTGCTACAAAATATCTGCGGTGCCATTCACTTGGATTAGGATGTCAGTGGTGCCCTTCTTGTGCAGGGAAACAACTACTCGCTCACATAGTCCCTGTTGCTCATCTGACTTTCTGGATCAGTTGAAATGCAACCTATTTTCGGATTTTTCTTTGAGTGCACAGTTCAGCTTCCATGCAATCAGTCAAAGTCATACTAGTCCATCAGCCAGATGGGTTTGTATGTGTCTGCCTCAAAAGGTGGACAGAGATCAAGACCTTTTACTTAGGAGCTTCCTCACAAATCACTGAACATTTATGACCACCCCCACCCCAATTTATATGCTGAAGCCTAACTCCCAGGGTAGTTGTATTGAAGACGAAGACTCAAAGGAAGGAATTCAGGTTTCACCAGGAACTGAATGGGTCAGTACCTTGATCTTAGACTTTCCAGCCTTTAGAAATGTGAGAAAATCAATGTCTATTCCTTAAGCCACCCAGCCTATGACATTTTGTTATGGCAGCCTGAGCTGGCTAAAACAGATTTAAATAGATAAGTGGAGTGGAGTGAAGGGTATTAATGAATTTCACTCAACAGAAGCACCATCCCAAACTGTCTCCAGTGTAGCCACCTTGCACATAAAGAAGTTGAAATGAATTGTGTTAAATATAGTTTCCATATGACCTACAAGTCTACTTCTAAGTATATACACCCCAAAATTGAAAACCATGTTCCTACAAAAACTTAAGTTTCATGCAGCACTATTCACAATAGGCAAAAAGTAGAAACAACCTGAATTACCATCAACTGGTGGGTGAATAAACACAATGTGGTATATCCATAATGACACAGTATTCAGCTGATGAAAAGAGAAGGAAGTACTAAGGTAGGCTGCAACATGAATCCATCTTGAAAACATTCGGCTTAGTGAAAGAAGCCAGACACAAAGGCAACATATTGTATAATTCCATTTACAAGAAATGTGCAGGACAGTCAAGTCCACAGAGACAAAGTAGATTAGTGGTTGTTAGGTGGTGGTTAGGGGGATGGAGAATGACTGTCAGTGGGTATAAGGCTTCTTTTTTGGGTGATGAAAATGTTCTGCAATTAGATAGTGGTAATGGTTGACAACCTCATAAATATAAAACTACTGAACTGTAGACTTAGAAGGGTCTAAGTCCTCATGGTATGTGAGCTATATCTTCATAAAACCATAAAGTCTAGCAAACTGACTTCTATAATTAAAACTGACTTCTATACTTAAAGACTTTGGATCTCTAGTCATTTGGTAGCACTATCCAATTTTGTATTTTCTATCAAAATGTTAAGAAGGGATTACTCAGAGAACAAGGAGAAAGAGCTAATTATAAGTTATGAAACATTAATTTTTAAAAAATCTATATTGCATATAAGGTTAAATATTAATGTAATACAAAGCTCTACAAAATGCAAGCAATACCTAGTACAGAAAGTCAGTCTCCCATAACCCTATCATATGAGTTAATTATGCTCGCAAAAATTTAGTTTATACTAACATCTCAAATGCCAAATAAATAAGTTGATTCCTTACTTCTAAAATCCAAAACAGGGTTCATCACTCATCAATAAATTATTCTCCTCTAAGTGATGATTTAGGGAGCCTACCTCCTTCCATCTTGTATCTCCATCTTGTTTGAACATAGTGCTTCCAAAGTTGCCACAGAAGGAAAAAGAGCATGGAGAGTTGTCATAATTCCATTGGCCAGATTTCAGGCACACGGCCATACCTATCTGCAAGGGAGGTTGAGAAATGTAAACTAAGGAGTACAAGGAAAGAGATTTGCTGAACTGTTGACCTGTGTGCCACACCTAATCTCACGGATAACTCTGTCAAATGTTTAGAGCAAAGTCCTCCAACTCCTTTGGTATGCATATATTAATATGATAGGACATCTAAAATGAAAATGAAATCAAACTATGCATGCTGCTTACTACACATAGGTAGGCAGATTCAGGTATAACCTATACTTACTTGTCATTCACATACATTCAGAATTGAGACTACACTGATTCAAACCTTGGTAATCTCAAGCAGACATTACACACTGTTATTCAGATATTTTTCATGCCTACTCACTAGTCACCCAGAACACTGTTTCACATGGTAATCTGTGTGGGTGGTTTATCCCAAGTTAAGAATAGCTAAATGGGAAGTTGTTCACAGCTCTGTTGAGGTTTAGCTTCCTGTGGAGTTGCCTTCTTCATTCCTTCTTTACTCTTCAAAATAAAACTCATATTCTTTGTTTTTTTTTATATTGTTATAAACAACCTCAGGTATAGATAATCATTTCTCTCTCCCCTACAAACACACATACATATATAAAATTCCATAACCTACTTCCTTTCCACTCTGTGAAAATCACTGTGATGTATTCAATAGGCATCTTTGTATTTGTATTCCTGCAAAGTGTATTGTTTTATGTACACATATTTTAAATTTGCACAAGTGGTCTGTGTTCATAGCTTATTTTAACTCTTTAAAATAAGCACCGTTTTTAAGTTCAAGATCCAACCATATTGTTAAAGGTACACCTAATCCATTGCTCTCAATTGATGTATATTGCCTCAGTGTACACTTACCACCTCTTATGTATTTACTATCCAAATGAAAGAAATCCAGATTTATTTCCACAACTCTGCCCTATAAATAATGCTGCAATAAACATTTCAGTTTTCTGGCCCCTTATAGGTGCATGTGTGAATTTCACTGAGTTATAGACTCAGGAGCCCATTTGATGGGTCTGTAGGTGTACAGATAGGATCTTGGATTACGTGCCATGATATTGTACTCCAGAATAGTTGTACCAGTCTTTTTCCCCTATGAAGAGTTTCTATTTTCCTAGCAAAGTTCACTATCATGTAACTTTTGCTGTGTGAACAGATACAAAGCAATATATCATTGCTAATTGATATGTTTCTGGTTATCATTTAGTTTAAACACTTCTTCATATGCTTATTACTCTTTTGAGTGTATTACCTACTTGTGTACCTATTTTTTAAATTGGAGCTGTGTATTTTTCTTGTTGATGAGCAAGAATTCCTCATGTTTTCTAGGTCAGGAATCAGCAAACTATGGTCCACAGACTAACTCTGGCTCACCTCCAATATTTGTAAGTGAAGTTTTATTAGGACACAGTCACAATCACTTACTTAATACTTATGGCTGCTTTCCTGCTACAACAGTAGCATTGAAGAGTGGTTTTAGAGACAATCTGAATTATAAAGCTAGTTGAAAATATTCAGTTTGATCCTTTACAGAAAGAGCTTGCCAAATCCTACTCTAGATAATAATCCCTTTTCGATATAATATATGGCAAATATCTCTTCCCATTTTGTCATTTGTCTTTTAACTTTGTCTATACCAAAAATTAGATTTTTAATACAATCAAACCCATCAACTTTTTCACCTCATTATACCTTTTTAAAGTAAAAAAAAAAATCTTTCCTGCCCCTAGGTTACAAAAACACCTTCCTACCTTTTTTCATTAAACCCTTAAGTTTATCTTTTATGTTTAAGTGTTTAACGCATATGCAGCCACCTTTATAGGTGGCATTAGGGATTGAATATTTCTTTTTCTCCATAGAATGAACCAATTTATCAAACACTAGCTACTAAACAATCCAATTAGCCTTTATGTCAGTTTTCAACTATTGCCTCACGGTTCCAAGTCTACTCTTCATTGCCTGCTCAGCAAAAATTAAGGTGAACCCTTATAAATATTTCTCCCTTGCCATCTGGCATGATGTTAAGTTTTGTCAATGGAGGATGCTAGAGTGATAATGGAGGAAAAGAAGGCCTTTTTCTTTCTTGTTCCTCCCCTTGCTGGCTCTTGCAGAGAGCACTTTCTGTGGCACTGCACTTGCAGCACATGACTTTTCCAGCACCTGGTTTCTACAGCATGCCATGATCTGTAGTGCCCAGTACCCAGCAACCTCCCCTGGCACCCTCTTGGATAGATTACCAGCAAATTTCACTGGCACAGCACCTTAGTGGCCCTGTCAGCATCCAGTGAAGAGACACTCCCTCTTCAACCCTTTCTGGATCTCAGGCCAGAGGGCGAGGCTCTTCCTTGGGCATTTGATCTTGTCCTAGTGGTAGCAGCTATTCCTTACATCCGAGATTCTTATATTTAGAGATCTCTTTATTTCTTATGAGTCAATATCCTGTTATAGTTAATAGTTCTTTATATTAAGCATTCTCTGTTGAAATTACTATGTAGTTTTTATTTCTTGGTTGGACTGATAGACGTATTTTTCATTGATTTTACAGTATACTTTAATCACATATTAAATTCCCATACTTATACATAAGTATATCTATTAGATCTCTAATTTGTTCTATTGGTCTAATTTTATCTTAATTGAGATAACAGGTACAAAGTACCTGGTTGCAATATAGCATTTAGTAGGTATTTGTTAAAAGGTAGCCATACTGATCATGGTAGACTACCCATCTTTAATTTCAGAGAACCTGCTTAAGATTAATAATCGGCTTTGGTTTAATTTTATGGGCTGGAAGAAGAAAGGGAGCCCCAGTAAAGGAGTGGGGACTGTTTCCCAGCTCAATCAATGTATGAATGAATGAATGAAAGTCCAAAAATTGCTGGATTAAGTCACTGCCTGAGCCATCATCCATATTTACATTCATACATTCATTCCTGCAATGATTCTGAGAGGTCTATTCCATAAGATTAAATGTTAATAGTCGTATTAATCATAAACCTGTACAATGCATCCTTATATAGGAACTCAAGTGAATGTTCCTACTGTTCACACATAGTACTTTGTTTCTTTTACATTCTAGTTCCAAAAAGGGAGTTTCTTTCACGGTTTAAATATAACTGAGTTTATCTTTTATGTTTAGGTCTTTAACCTAAATAAAAATAAAATCTAAACAAATAGAAAAAACATCTCCTGTTCTTGGAAGAGAAGATCAAATGTTCAATCCACCAAAATTAAGACATTTAATATTAGTCTAATTATGAGCTTAATCACTTTTTTGAACTGGACAAAATAATCCTTAAGTAGATTTTGTAGTCTCCAGAAATGCACATGATCGGTTCCTTTCCCTCCCTGATGTGTAGTTATCCCTCCCCTTCAACGGGGACGGGACTTAATGACTCACTTGCTCAATAGAAAGCAGAAAAAGTGTTGCTGTGTCTTAGATCATAAGAAACATTGCAGGTTGAATCTGGATCTCTTAGAATGTTTTTTCTTAAGATACTCCCTCTCAGACGCCCAGTTCTGGGTGCCAGCACATGCACAGACCACCCTGTAGGCACTCTTGATTAACAGCAACTAAGTTCCCCGCTGGGCGCCAACATCACCTTTTAGTTCTGTAAATGAGCCTGAGCCGACTTGAGTATCTTGCCCAGTCAAGTCTTCACATGACTGCAGCCCTAGTCACCACTAGACAGCAATCATCAGAGAGACCCCATGACTGCCCCACTGAACCTAGTCCGCCATCGCAGCATGGGAGATAATAAATTATTGTTTAAATTCACTAAGTTTCCACCCCCCGCCCCCCAAATTCACTAAGTTTTGGTGGTTTTTTTATGCAGCAGTAGATCACTCGCACAGAAAATGATGCCAGAAGTGGTGTCAAGCTGTGATAAAAAACTAAAGCCTGTGGCAATGGTTTGGTACCAGGTAGTGACTGGAAGTTGGAAAGGCCAAGGAGACTATCAGTGAAGATGTGAAGGAGAGAAAGGAAGCTGTTATTTGCGGCTGGAGCAAAGGCAACTCTGGTTATAATGCAGCAAAAAAGTTCAGAAAAATGTCACCTGTGGTAAAGTACAAAATAGAAAGTATACTTAATGAATGGGTGAATTTGGCTAAGAAGATTTCCAGGCAGAATGCTCAAAATACCAAGTGGTTTCTTTTAGCCGTCAATGAGAGGTACAGGGAGAGAGCGAAAGAGAGAGGGAGAGAGAGATGCTAAAAAGGGAACTGTTAGGTTTTCTAAAAGAAGTTAGAAGACATATGAAGGGCTTCAAAACAGTCTTTCCAGTCATTGAGAATTTCTCCAAGGGAGAATACTCAAGATAATGATCAAGTCAAGGGTGCAGCTGCAAAACTCTTTGCTAATACTCTAGAAAGTTTTAAGTGCATGTTTCATGGATCCCCTTGAATAAATGAAGTGACTTATAAGAACACTAAAATGCCTCTTAGACTTTTTCTTTCTATACAAGAATCTTAAGGGTGCTTTCTATTACATAAAGAATCTCAGATGAAGGTAGAGATCCTAATATCCTTGGCATATATTATAGAATCTTCAGTATAGTTTATAAGATTTTGCTTGATCTGGACCCTGCTTCTCTTTTACATCAGTCTCATATCACAGAATATAAATCTGTGGCCATTGTGGTCTTTTCTCAATCCTTTATTGAGCTCGTTCACCTTTGGATCACCACACTTTTCTTTAACATTTTGAAAGGACAGGTTTATTAGGAAAAAGAGAAAGAAAAAGAGGCGCACCTATATTGTCACAGGTGGGCAGGAGTCCTTCACACTTTTTCTCTCTGCTCACACTCCTCTTCTCCACTCTCTGGCATACTCACTCATTCTTCAGGCCTGAAATGAAATGACATTTCTTTAGGATAACCTGCTCTAATCTCCCCAGATTAAGTCAGTTCATTTTCTTCTGTGTTTTTGTAACCTTCTGAACTTCTGTTTGGCAGCATCTGCTTGTGATTCTTGTAATTATTTTATCATGTTTGTCTTCCCTTCTAGTCTATTAGCTCCATAATAACAATATGCCCATTTATTCTCCAGTGCCCGGTAGTGCCTGGCATGTAGTTAGATGCTCAGTATTTCCTGAATGACTAACAGTCAGGGAAGATCCCAGGAACACTGGCCTTTGGGTATAAGTTAGAATTGCCTTAGGCTACACACCCACCCCTACACTCTTCCTTAAGGGAAGTTGTGTTGTGGAAGTGGAAGTACTCAATGACTTCATTCACTGTCCACTACAGTGTGACTGTAGATTCATCACAGTTTCACTTACTGAAGTGAAAAATTAGGGAAAACCCTAACTGTGCAATAACGAGGAAATGGTTTCATACAAGTATTTTCTAGTATATCTAATCCTCAAGTAGAACCTTGCATGAGCTCAATATGCAAAATGTATTTAAAAGGGGCTACTCTACAATAGTTGAAGGGGGTTGGAGCAGAATTTGATCTCTTAGACATCCCCAATTTTCTCTTTCCCCTCCCCGATTTTTCTGTCCTTCCTCCCCAAGTGGTGAATGCTTTCCAGTTTTCATTCCTATTCTCTCTTTTAAAGTCAGGGCACAGTTTCTGTTTAGTTTCCATGAGGCACTCCCAAATGCTTTGTTGTGTTGTTGTTAAACTGACTCACGTTGGTTTTCTCTTTCTTGCAATTAAAAACAAAAACAAAAACCTTAAATAGCACTGTTGCAGTTTGAGGATCACTTACATAATGGAAAGAAAATTGGCTTTGGAGTGAGAAAACAGGTTTCAGATCTAGGCTCTGACTTCAAGAAAGTTAACCATTTACAACCTCAGTTTTCTTATCTTTTGTGAATTTTAAAAAATCAATAAGAACTCCAACAATCAAAAGAATAAGTATTGAGCATGTTCTTAACAAATGTTAAATAAATAAGATAAGTCTTATTGGAAGACTCTCCTAGCCCCTCCAATTTGGAGTGGATTGTTGAATTCAGTGTAGCCAAAATGAGCAAGGCTGCCATCTTGTGGCAATTCACTGACACAGTGTCCACTGTCATTTAGCACATTCGAAGCAAGTTGTTCAATAGCCTAAAACAAGATAAAATGATGGTAGACACACCAGAAAGAGACTGGAATGAAAATAATAGCTAAAGACATGAGGCAAGGGTAATTCATCATTCAAAAGAGGAATTAAGAACCTGAGATAGAACTTTTTGGAACTGTTACATGTAGCAGAAAGGTGAGGGGAAGGAACAGAAAGAAGAGACAAGGAAGGAGGAGGTGAACAAGTGGTTCAGTACATCATTCAAGCCATGGTTGACATGCATTTGCCTTGATATCTAAATTGATCCTACCTCTCTGCCATGAACTTCAAAAATCATTAACAAACACCAGATACCATAATCCTTACAATACCATAATCCCAGGCCACTCAAGTGCTACCCGTTTCTTAAGTCAATGCTTAAGTCAGTGCTTCATCTATACCTTATTACAATTTTAGCAACAATTGTAATAACAATTTTAGTAATGACGAGGCCACTGCATGTCAAGGGTTATCACTACTTCACTTAACACCAGGAATGGGGTCCTCATTTTTTTTTTAAAGATTTATTTATTTATACATACAAGCTGGGGTACAGGCCAGAGGCGTGGGGCGGCGACAGGGTTCACCAGAGACAGAGTGGAGAGCAGAACAGGCAGATCAGAAATACACTGCTGAGGGGAGCAGCGGGCAGGAGAGGTCCACCACACCATGTGGGATTCTCCCCGGCTGGGCGTCGAACTCGCATGGCACGCTGCCAACAGCTCCACAGCACAGTGTTCAACCGCTGCGCCACCAGGGAGGCCCTCTTTTTTTTTTTAAGACTTATTTATTTATGCATTCGAGCTGGGGTACAGGCCAGAGGCATGGGGTGATGAGAGGGTTCACCAAAGACACAGTGGGGAGCAGAACAGGCAGATGGAAGGAAATGCACTGCTGAGGGGAGCAGAGGGCGAGGCAGAAGATTCCCATGTGGGAATCTTCCCAAGCCCGCTGTCAAACTCAGGTGTGGCTGCTGCTGCCAACTCTACAGAGCAGCGCCTAACCACTGCGCCACCGGGGAGGCCTGGGGTCCTCATTTCTGTCCAATCCAATTCAGAATCCCATCCTAAGGATCTGTTTTTAAGGATCACTTCTATTACCAAATTTTTTAGACTTAATTTTCCCCCAAAGTAAAGACTGCAAATAGGTAGTTTATTTTCAGCAGTGATCCCAAGAAATGGGAATTGGCGACAGGAAAAACAAAACAGGTAAACCAGGAAAGCAGACCTAAGGTTAAGTGATCCAGAAGGAGACTGCCTTGGTGCGTGGGGCTAGAGTCCCCGGGAGATACACTGAGTCAGTGCAGGATGTGCCTCTTCATTGGCCAGTCAAGGGGAGGAAGAACTCCTGTTCTTCGTTGGCCAAGAATTTCCCCATTGCTGGATAACTTCCCTTGCACTCTCAAGTTTGTACTTTCAGGTGGACACACAAGGCGACATGGCTATGCAGGTTTCCACAGACATCCCATGAAGTGAATTCCAGGAAAGAAGCCCTGGGCAGAAAACAAGAGTATCTGGAGGAAGCAATAGGAGCTTTGGACTACCTGCATGCACCTGGTAGTCATGGCAATGGCTGGAGCAGAAAGGTGGGCCAAGGCCAATGGCCACAAAAGTAACCCTGTGTGGTTACAGCCAAAATAGATGAATCCCAGAAGAACAGAGTAAATGTAGAGTGGCAGTTCTATTATACCTAATATATTATTATTTTATTATATCTAATTAAATATTTATTTTTATGACTCTGATTTTAAGCATGGCAATTCATTTTATTACCCAAAGGAGGAATGCTTCCAACAAAAGATATGAAAAGAGATCCATTGGACTGGAAATTAAGGCTGCCATTAGCCAATTTGGTAAATAAACAAAAAGTTAACTCAGTAGTGTGCTAGGACCAGTTTGTATAGGCTCAAAGGAGTCAGCTGAATGCATGTATTAGCTTCCTATTGCTGCTACCACAAATTCAGTGACTTAAAACATTAATTTATTATCTTACAGTGCTGGAGGCCAGAAATCTAAAATGGGTTTTGTAGGACTAAAATAAAGGTGTCAACATAGCCGTGTTCCTTATGGAGACTGTAGGAAAAAGTCTGCTCCTTATCTTTCTCAGATTCTAGGGACTGCCCACATTCCTTGCTGGCATCACTAAGACCTTTGCTTTCATTTCATTTGTTATTTACCTTTTTCTGATGCTGATGTTCCTGCTTTCCTCTTCCTTTTATAAAGATCCATGTGATTCTACTGGGCCTACTTGGATAATCTCCCCATTTCAAGATTCTTAATTTAATTAAATCTGCAAGTCCCTTTTGTCAGGTAAAGTAGTACATTCGCAGGTTCCAGAGATAGGGATGCAGACATCCTGGAGGATCATATCTCATACATCACAGCACATGTTTCTCAACTCCACATTCAGAGACATAATATCAGTAGATTAAAATTGACCACGGTGGGAGTAGTTACACTACAGAATTTGGCAAACGCTATGTATCAGGGTTTTCACTCCTGGAGAGCCTGTTGTTAAACTTCTCCTGCATATCTATATAATGATTGACTAGGATGAGTAAGTCTATTAAAAAGGGGTAAGAGAATTGTTGACATGCAACAAAGGAAGAAAGATTGTTGATATATCCTATTCCTGCCCTGTTTGGTACAGAAAATAATGAGAATATTATTTGGGCAGTGTCACCAAGGCTCCCAATCCCTCAGGAAATAAGATTTGGGTCATCTATAGAAAAATACAGCCCCAACTAGACACAATATAATCATTGCCCCTTAATTGGAAGTGACCTCTGGATCAGGGACTTTAAGAAAGTGGCATACCTCCTTCATGCCCTTTCTCTTCTTGTCGCTATGACCCGATGAATCGAGGTGTTGGTTGAGGATAGAGAATATGGAATAAGTAGTAGACACGTGAGGTCAAAATTACCAATTAAAGTCTAATAATCAGTAACAAAGGTTTCTTACTATGTCAATTAAATGTTTTCATATTTTATCTAATTGTCTTCTCCTTTCCTCTCACCCCATATATGTAACACCATATGTTTTGGTGGTTTACTTTAAACTTCAGTCCATTGGCTACAGAACATTGAGAAAGGATCATTATTTAACTGGAGGAAGAATGAATTTATTCAGAAACCATGGACATGGATCTAGATGAAGTAACTGATGAGACTTGGTTGATTCCTCTTTGCAGTGGGGTGTTGGGTAAATGCAGTGACTGCAATTTAGGTTAGGAAAAAAAATTTGTTTTAGTAGTTTTGTTGTTTCATTTTTTGAAAGATATAAAGAAGGGTATATGTCGCTATGGGGCAAGCCCAAAGGTTTATTATAGAGGATATCTCGCATTCTTATTGGACACTCAGCATCTGTATTCCCTTCATATATTTGGGTAATACCCCAAATGAATATAGAATGCACCACTCTGAGACCCAGGCAATCCCATTCTCTTTAGTTTGGGCTCCCTGGGACACCTGAGTTAGGGAAGGAAAAATAATGAATAAAGAGTACATTAATAAGCAGGTCACTGCTGTGGGCAACTGGTGCTTGGTACCTTTGGGACCCTCTATACATTATGAAATGTGCGCCTTGGAAGTATGCCTTTGAGAGCTAAGGAAGCTGAAATATATGTTGACCATTGGTGTGATTCTGTGAGACAGAAAGTAGGGTAAGCTTTGTGCAGTTTCTTGGTGACTTTTAGCTTTCCAATTTTAATTGCTGCACTTCCCCCTTCCTCTTTCCTTAAACATGATGTGATGGCTTGGGCTTCAACAACCCACTTACAGCTTACACTTATGAGGGTAAATTGAAGGGGTATTGACTAATACTACGAGACCAGTAGAACTGCCCACCTCCATTTTTCTTGTGACAAAAATATTCTTTTCCCACCTAATGTCACCACAGTGAAAGGCATTCACATTCCTGATTTATTTAATCTTACTTGCAGCTACCAGTATAAGTCTGCACTTTGAATGAAAGGGTAGCATTATAAAGAAGCAGATGCTATGGGGAAACTTCTGGTGGTAGGGCAGTCATGGCGGTGGTTCTGGGAACACAATGACATTTCAGACCTTATACTGCTTCCTGGTGGCCTTCACCAGGGACACAGACAATAGACTCTGTATTGAATAATAATTAGTACCCATTGAGTTTTTGCTATGTACCACGTTTTCCAATTTTTTTTTCCTAATCACCCTATCAGTTACTCAAGATGGATATTAGTATCTTTCCCTGAGGTTAATCGATGTGACAAAGATCTCACGGTTACTAGTGGTAGAGGTGGGGATTCAGGTTTAGGTCTTAACCATTACATAAGCCAAAGACAGATCTTAACCATTACATAATATTGCTGCTATTCCTTTGGCCAACTTAGAATATTTAGACCTGAGACCCTAACTCAGGCTTGAGCCTGGAGCCCTATCCTAGGAGCAGGGAGAAAGATGGCTTCACATAGATTGTTGCCTGTTGTCTGTCATCTGCCCCTTCTGTCAGGGTGATACAGGATCTGCCCAAAGGCAGACAGGCTTGGAGCCAGGCTGCACAGATGTAGGAAAGCCTCTGAGCCAGGCTGGGAATGGCTCCAAATGAGCCGCCAGACTTTGGTGTCTGAATCTCTGAGAGACAAGGAGGAATTTTGGGTGGCACCCCCAGAGACAAAGCAAAAATTCAGGCAAAAAGAAAAAAGTAGCAAAATACATGAAGAGCGAGAAACTCAATCGTGGGAATCAATCAACTCTGTTGGCAATTCTTGCTTACAAAATATTAACTGCACTCCTTTCTTTCTCTTCCCAAGCTGGATTTTGAAGTCTAAGACTCAAAATCCCCAAATACAGATTTCTATTAAACAACTCTAATCTCAAGGAAGAAGTCAAAAGATAATCGCGCAAATCATAATTTAATTAGAATTGTGATGACTGCTGGGACGAAAAGTAATATTCAATGGAAGTGTGTCCCTGGAGAACTAGATCCAGTCTGAAGGCTTATATTCAAATGATCCTCTTTCCATTTATCTTCCTCCTTGTCATCATTCTCCTCACTATCCCCTTTATAATAATGGTGTCTTCAGCATTGCCCCCTCTGCAGCATGCGGATACCACAGTCTTGATTCAGACCTACACCTTTGTATCTGTCTTCTAATAGGTCATCACATCTTTTATTTTTTTCTCCATTCAAGTCTACGCCCCACCCACAGCTAGAACTAACTGTATTTCTAAAATGCAATCTGATCAGCTCCTCCTTACTTTCACATTAAGGTTTCACCTCTTGCTGAACCTCCTTTTCCCCCAGCCTTATTTCCTCCTTCTCGCCTACATGAACCTCTCAGCTCAGGCAGTGACAGATGCCCATCTCCTTTACTGTTTTACACATGTGTGCTCTGAAATGTTCTATTCACCCATCTCAGCCCAGGAAATGATTATTCTGAATTCAGGGCACTCACTGAACAAGTGCTTGATGACATCTCACCATGGATGATTCACTGGATTCCTGGCATTGGGCAAGATCAGGGGGGAGGGAAGTGCTCAGCACATCATTTGATGACCACTCCAGAGAGCAATACCTGCTTCCACACTAGGGTGTGAGGTCTAAGAGGGCAGTAACAGGGTATGTCTTATACACTATCATACTACTGGCTGTGTCTGGTACAAAGCAGAATGGTGCCTTGCACAGAGGAAGCACTCTATGATTTCTTCAATGTATACATAAATGAAGAAAAGAAAGTGATACACACTGCTCTGAAATTGCCTCCCCTGGAGTTACACGTGTATCTGTTTAGAGTCTTTAAGAGTTCCTAGGGGCAGAGGTTGTGATTTACTCATGTGCATTCTTTTTACAAAGAAATCACTTTATGTAGGGGTTTCACACAGGTTACTGCTTTTATTTCTTATTATAACCCCATAAATTATAACCCCCATATTATAGGTGAGGAAACTTTCTTCCTTCCTGCTCCCTCCTCTCTCTCCCTTTCTTCTAGGATGCATGTAGTTTCTCTAATCCAGAAAAAAAGGCTAAATGCAGAGCTGATTATGAGCATCAGGGAGGCTATTTGCCTGGGGCTTCACCTACGTGAAGCTCTCAAACCTTTTCATGTTATGTCTGAGTGTGTGTGCTTGTTTTTAATGTATTTAAAGTATACTACAAAAGTATACCACAAAGTATACCAAAGTAAAGTGTATGTATGAAAGTGTAGTATGTACTACAAAGTATACCACACTGGGAGTCATAAAATTGAGAAGTGGCTGAGGTGCAGAGAAATGAAGTAAGGTGATCAAAGACAGGGACCAGGACATTTCCTCACCCAGTAGTATCACTGCCTTAAACACATGAATCCAGTATGACCTACCATAGGGGTTAAAGTTGAGGAATGTGGAGTCAAGTTAGACGTGTTACCTTCAAATTTCCAGCAGTTAATCTTTTATTCAGTTTCTTCATTTGAAAACTGGTAGCCACAATGGTACCTGCCACAGAGTTCCTATTATGCTTCTGAAAATAGACTTGAAGCATTCAGCACAGGCCTGGCATGTACTCAGCCTGCAGTAAATGCTGTTATTATAAGAACTATTGGTTGAGTGAGTGACTCTTAGCATATAACGTCTGCATTCAACTGGAAGCTTGGAACTGTCACAGTCATTCAGCCGAAGGGGTGGGAATTGTGGCACTCGCCAATTATTTCTGGAAATAAATCTTTGTGGGAGGATAATCGCCGGTTGGAAAGTGTGAGCCTTGAGGGAACAAAGCTTGATCCCCACACCCGAGCAGCACGTAAGTCTCCCCAGTGGGTCGCAGCCCCATGCGAAAACCTCCCTCGAACGGAGGTGGCAGCAGCTGATGATGTCCAGCCCCGGGCAGCTACTTCAGAAACCAGGTTTTAATGGAGTGCAGCAGGAGGTCCTCTAATTTTGCCCATCTTATTCTTGGGGACCACACCCCGAGCGCCAGGAGGAAGGACTCCAAAGCAGCGGGGCGGAGGCTTCCGCGCGGCCCCAGACCTGACCATCTATGGTCACAGAGCGTGCCGAACAAACAGGAAGTGGGGCGACCTTCCACCTTCCCAGCCCCGGGCAGAGAGAGCGGAGCAGTGGCGGGCATGCCAAGAAGCCGGGGGCTGAACCCACGACGCCCTCACCGACTCCTCCCCACACACAGGTGCTCCCAGAACCCAGTCCAGAATAATTGCCTACCCACGTCACAAACCGGGAAACCGAGGCAGGCAGGCCCAGAGAGAGGAGGAGCTTAGACTCCCCAGACGCACGGAGACAGCCGCGGGGGATTTCCACCTTCAACACAATCCTGCTCTCGACCCTCCAAGAGCCTTCCAAACTGGGGTGTAAAGGGACCACTGAGAACTAACTGATAGGTGAATTAACCACTCATGTGTTCTCTTTCTCCAGAGGTAGAGCTTAGCCAGTAATTTCGGCTCTTCATTGGCCTGGGCGATTCCGGCTTCTCCAGTTGACAGAGGGGCGTGGCCTATCCTTGAGCACGCCCCCCAGGTCGCTTCCGCCTTAGGGAGGAGTTCTTCTAGTGTGCCTCCGGGCTAGTGAGGACTCTCTCTCTCCCCGGGAAGGCAAATAGGGGGCGGAGTCGCGAGCAGGGCGACCAGACTTCCTCCTCGCCGCTCCTCCAGCCGGGCGTTTCGGCCGGCTGTGCATTTCCGGTGGGGGTGCCGCGCCCAGTGAGGGCCCGGAAGTGGGTCGCGCGGAGATTGCTGGGCGGTTCTTGCCGGAAGTGGAGGGCGGCTGATCGCAGTCCTGAGGTGAGGCAGAACTCTGAGGTGAGGGTGCGCGGCGAGTAGGGGCTGGGGTCCCTTCCGCGGCCTGCTGGCACCTGGAGTTGTTAGTGTCCCTTCTGGCCTACGCTCGTGTGGTGAGCGCTGCTGCTGGGGTCGGGGTGGAGACTCTCAGGCCGACCCGGGATCCTGGGCGCGGTCTCTTGAGGTGGGGCCGGGGTGACCAACGGAGTCGGGCTCTCCTCCCCTGGATTTCGCTGTCGTGACCCGCAGCCCGTACGGAGGTCTGGTTCCTGTGTTGTCCTGACTGAAAGGAACCTGCGAGACCTTAGACTCTTCTCTGCCCCCATCTCTCCCCCATCGTACGGATGGGTAAATTGATCCTCAGAGACGAGAGGCGGGTATTAAATCATAAGGGGAGGAGAAGAATCGGAATCAGGACCTCAGTTCAGCTTTTTCTCATGTTCTTTTCCCGGTTCCCTTTCTTCGTTTGAGTGGTCTTCCGGTCGGGGTCTACTCGCCCGCAGCTGCGGGTTACAGGCCACCCGCTGAGGGGAACGTTTTGTTTTGTTTTTTTTTTAAATGTAGCCTGTTTAGTTTGCTTGGAAAGTTTTTAAAAAGAGAGAGGGGCAGCGTCTTGTACGTGGCTTCGGATAGCCTCTTCTCCCCCTAGGAGGGAGTTAACTTTATTGAACGTGTTAGGTACGTCCGGATCCTAAATCAGATGGCTCAGGTTTGGACTGGTCAGATACAGCCATGTACCTGCAGCCGTAGATGTCTTACATGACTTCTCAGAGCCTTGCTTTTCTCATCTTTTAAGTGGAGCTCTTTACTCACTTCACAGGATTAAATTCAGTGTAACAAATTGGTTTATTCTGTGTCAGGTACTCTGCCATTCCCTGGGAATGCAGTTTTGAAACAATAAACTAGTGCCGTCCTCACGAGCCAACAGTATTTGCATGGACCTTTAAGAAGTAATTACAAATACGAGTGTTAGGAAAATAGAATGGGGCGTTATGGAAATAAGTGATAAGTGGCTCAGAAAATCCCTACTGCAGAAGCAAGAGTTTAAGAGGAATGTTGAAGATGAGTAGAAAGAAAGCTGGATGGAGCTATGATAGGAACATATTACACAGAGCTTCTGTCAGTTGAAATTCTTTGTGGGGATCCCTGTTCAAGTGAAAAGGGGGGGGACAACCCAGCAATTTGTTGTTCACCTAATACTGATTAAACCCTTAGTATGTGTGAGGTATTTAATAAGTGAGACACTTGGTGCTGATGCCTAAGAATACCGTTGTGCTCATGGAGTGGAGGAGAGAAGAAACAAGTAAATTGGGGGTGGCTCAGAGCTCACTATGTAAGCACAGGACTAAGAGAATAGGGGAGGAATGCCTTGAGCCAGACTTTGAGGAGGAATGGGAGGTTAAGTCGCGCAGGATTCGTTAGTCTTATAGTGAATCTGGAAGAGGGATTTCCAGACAATACAATATGGAGATCTGGACTTGTGAAAGACCATGGTTAGTTCATTGTGCCTGGAATTCCAGTAGTGCTTGGAGAAGTGGAGGAAATAGGAAGTGGGGAAGCCAAGTATGAATGACCCTGTAAACCATACTAAGGAACTTGTGTCTTACCTAGAAAGCATTTGGTGGGGGGTGGGGGGGAGGGCGGGTTATGGGTCATATGTAGAAAAATGATGTGATGAGATCTGTGTTTTAGAAAGTTTAGTCTGTGGAATGGGAAGGCACATTACCGGAAAGTAAACCAGTGTTTGGAAGCTGTTGCTGTAGCCATGACTTGAGCTAAGACAGAGACAATGGGAAGTAGAGGAGGGATCAAATTTGAGCAATATTTTAAAAGACAGAATAGAATTAGAGGCTGTTTTTAGGAATGAAGAAATAAGGGTAGTAGAGGCCAGTTTTCTGGTTTAGGGACCTGAGTGGCACCATTTACAGGATTGGTAATGTGAAAGGAGGGTAAGTTGCGGGGGTTACATGGAAAGAAAATGAATTTTGGTCATCCCTCTTGCGTTTTAACAGTTTGCAGCATAACCAAGCAACGTTGACTAATATGGTATCCCAGCTAGAGGAAATGGCAAGAGCAAAGATGCAGAGGCAAGAGAGGGCTTATATTGTTCAGTGAAATACTGGAGGCTGGAATTTGTGGCAGAAGATAAGACCAGAAAAAAAGGTAGATGTCTGCTAAGTTGTGAGGGCTTTTCAGTCTTGTTTGAAAGCATTTGGATTTTGTTCTCCAGCTGACAGCTTGTTCATTTTGCAAATTGCTGTGGTCAAGAAATATCTGTAGGAATGTCCCACCTTTCTCTTTTTCAGAAGTACATCATCAATCAGGTGGACTTATTTTATGTCTCAGAAGAATTTAAAATGGTGGCAGTGGAAGTACTTTCTCAGGTACACCCTGTCACCCAAACTGAAAATTAAGATTCAGTGAGTCTATTTTTGCTTTGAGGAGGTTAACTGTTTAGGTTGTAAAATGTTTTATTTTAAGCCTGAGGGATGACTGTTTTTTCCTCACCCCTTTTCTTGGTTTTACTTAAATTTTGTTTAGTTTAATAATTTTTAAACCAGGTACTGAACCTTTCAAAAGTGACTTCCTCCTTCAGTTTTTTTGTGAAGCACTGAGTCAAAGATTCATTTTCCTTAAGCCAGCAAATGCACTGTCATTGGAAATTCAACTCTCTGGTTTGAAATTTAATCCTGAGATTTAAAATCCAAGATCCTCAAGTCATATTTTACCCCGTGCTAGCAATTATTTCCTTTTGAATTGTCATCATTATTTTCTTTCTTGCTTTCTGCTACCCTGACTTTCATACCTGTTGTTCAACTTCTCTACCACAACCAGGTGAATTTCTAAAAAGAACCATTTCATCTTGTTGCCCTTCATTGGTTTCCTATCCAAAGAATCAAGTCTAAACTCTGTTGTACAGTTTACAAAATTCTCCACAGTCAGACCCTTATCTTGATTTTCATTGATGGCACAGATTGATACTGTCCTAAACTACTATATTAGTTTTTTTTTTTTTTTCCTCAACCTCCTGTGCTTCCCTTTTGTTCCTCATTATTTTAGAACAGGGTTTCTCAGCCTTGGCACAGTTGACATTTTGGGCAGATAATTCTTTTTTGTGGAGTTCTCTTGTGCTTTGTAGGATTTTAGCAGCATCCCTGGCCTCTGCCCATTAGAAGCCAGTAGAACTCCCTCGATTGTGACAACCAAAAGTGTCTCCAGACATTGCCAAATTTCTCCCGGAGGACAGAATTGCCCCTGGTTAGGGTCACTGCATTAGAAAGTATACTAGCTATGACTGCAATGTCTTCTCTCCCCTACTAAGTTCCTTGCGAGCAGGTACCATGGCCATGCCTAGCACTGTTTGCATGAATCATGTGTTTTATTGAGGCATCAAGAATTACTGTTCTTGTAAGAAATTCCTGGGTGTTCCTTGAAGGACTTGCTTTTTTGTGTTTTACCTTACAGGATGTGATCTTAATGATTAGGCACTCACTGGAAGTAAGCTTTGTATTTGTTGATGGTGCAAGTCAGCAGACTGATATATCCCCGTTATTGGGGATATATAATTTCCCATTTTGTTCATGTTATTTGTATTTAGACTGCTTGGTTTAGTGGCCAGGGACTTGTTTTAAACTGCATATGATTTATGTTGGCACTCAGTGTTCATTTTGATTAGTAAAGGTGTTGTAGTGTCGTCTTTATTTTTTTTTATAAATTTATTTATTGCAAAGAAGATCTGAGGTGTAGGCCAAAGGTGCTGGGGGTGAGAGGATTCACCAGACATAAAGTGAGGAGCAGAATAGGCAGATGTACTAAAATGCACTGCAGAGGGGCGCAGCGGGGCGAGACAGGAGAGGTCTGCTGTGCCATTTGGGTTAGCTGAGGAGACTTAATCCCTAGGCTACCAGGGAGGCCCTATAGTGTCATCTTTAAATTAACACAGCTACGGCATGTAACTACTACTACTTGATATACCATCATGTAAAGATAATAAGAATCAAGGATCTAAAAATATCCCTCAATTCAACGCAGTTTTGTTTGCCTTGAATTGCCAGACCTGTAGTGTCAAACTTTTCCATTCTACTGGAAAATAGTTAGAGTTGAAATGTTTAATGGAGGGAGTGAGCTTGCTTTGTTTTTTTTGTTTTTTGTTTTTTGTTTTTTCCCTTCAGAGGTGATTAAAATTCCTATATTTAAGTTTAATTATAGCCTTAGAGTCACAGCTCTTTTCATATTTCTAGTTGTAGCTGAATCATGGCTAGGGACAAATGGCATCCTTGAATCTATCTTTACACATGAGGATGGGAGATGCTGTTCTGTTTAAAGCAGCTACCAGCTGAAATTAGCCAGTGCAGTTTTTCTTTATACACTATAAAAGATGCCTGCTGAATACTCTCATGCATTTAGTCTTCATTATATTCCTTAAATATAAGAGAGGGGAACCCAGGCCACACAAAGTTATCTACTTGCCCCAGACCATTGAAACAGCTAGTTCCCACATCTGATTTCAGCTTGTATGCTATTTCTAACTTCACTCATCCCTGGAGTTTCAGATAGAGGACTGTATTTAAGAAGGGAACAGGAGACAAGTGCTGATACAGGGTTGGATTAGTTCCCTCCCCAGAAGATAGGCCTTTTTTTCTCTCTTTTAATCTAAACCTCAGGTGGCAGTGACTCAAGTACTAAATGTCATTGGTTTCACCAGCGAAACCAAATGCTAGGTAAGAACAGTAGCTCTTGATTTGGGTTAGATTTAGATGGCATCTTTACTGGGGCAAAGTGGTGTCTGTTCTTTGGTTACTGGGTTAAACCAGCCAACTTGTAAGTCTCTCCTATGTAGATTTTTCTTTGTAGCATGTCAGCCTAGTTCATCGATGAGTATTTCTTTATTGTTTCAGTAGAACCTAACTAATAATGCCTGCAGCTTCGTGGTAACTTAGGAGAAATATCAAGTGGAACTGGGTTTGGTTTGGTTTGGTTTGCACTCTGAAGAGATTATATAACTGTTGAAGAAAGTTTGGAAAGCAGGGAAGTTGTCTAAAACCCTCTCTAATGTGACAAATATTGTAAATTTTGTATTCTCCTTAAGTCTTTTTCCACAGTGCATTTAGGTATTCCCCTATAATTAGAAATCTAAGCTAATAATGCAGTGGACATCTTCATGCCTGTCAGTTTCCCCATGTTAGGAGTACTTTCTTAGGATTATATCTCAGGACCAGAATTACACAGTCAAGGCCAAAGAAACCTTGTGAAACAGATCAGTTAGGTTACCATATGCTACATACTGACTTATACTTGCTTTCTTTTCAATTTTACTTTAGGGTGTGACTTAGAGGAACAATTACAGACAAAGTAGAAAACATTTTCATAGCAACTTCTTAAGTAGAAATTCATACCACTGGTTTAATTGCCTGGTGAGATGATTGTGGGAATAAATGCTTTCATTTACTTCTGAATGATTTCCTTGAATAGGGAAAAGGAATCAGGTTGTTTGAGTTATTAGAAAGATAAAGAGAGGGCCTCCCTGGTGGCGCAATGGGTTAAGCGCAGCACTATGAAGCTGTCCAAAGCAACTGCAGCATGAGTTCAATACCCGGCCAGAGAGTTTCCCACATGGCACAGCAGACCTCTCCTGCCTGGCCCTCTGCTCCCCTCAGCAGTATACCTCAATCCATCTGCCTGTTCTGCTCCCCACTCTGTCTCTGGTGAGTCCTCTCACCACCCCACACCTCTGGTCTACACCCCAGCTTGTATGCATAAATAAATAAATCTTTTTTTTTAAAAAAAGAAAGATAAAGGGAATCTGCTTTGGCAGGATTATTAGCCATTTCTGCTTTTTCAAACCACAAAAGAAATTGCCAGATTCAAACTCACAGTTTCTTTTTATTCTGCACGATGTACCTTCCAGAACCTGTGCATTCTACATGACATTTCTTTGCCGATCACTTGAAGACAGTTATCTTCACCCTTCCCCAGGTTTTATTTCTAGTTCCTTACTAGACATTTCCACTTAGAAACTTCATTTTTTCTCTTTAAACTGATGTCATCTTCTTGCACTAACTAGAAAATGCCAGAAACCTGTTTCTGCCTATAATGTCATCATTCTCTAAGGGTACTGCATTAACAGCAGTCCTGGAGTTATCTCTGACTCCTTCTGTGAATGACTTCCCTTCTACTCATTAGTCAGTACGACACAGTTAGTACTTGTTCTGTATGTTAATGCACATTTGTTTTTGTGTGACTTCCAAGGGCTGAACTAAAATGAGTAGGTGGAAGTTGCAAGGAGGCCGGTTTTTGCTTCCAAATAAGGAAGAAGTTTTAAATATTTTGATCTGTCTGAATGTGGCATGGTCTCCTCCAGAAGTCTTGGGTTCTCCAAATTAAAGGTATTTGAACAGAGGCTCCCTGACCAATTACTGAGAATTGAAGGGACCATTTGGCATCAGATGGTGTTTTTACAAAATGATTTGTAGAGTCCTTCCTAATCCTTCATTGGAAGCTAGCTTTGTCTCACCTGCTAGATTTGCTTAGGGCAGAACTATTTTATCATACTTTTATATTCCCCACAGCACTTAATTCAGATGCTGATCACTTTTGCCTACCAGTGATTACTTACAGGTTGATTCTTTTCACTTGGCTTCTATATGTGGTTAGACACTAAATGTTGTAGGTTTTTTTCCTTTGCAATATCAAAAATATTTTTTTTGTAGTAGCCCTCTTATTTTACATATCAGTGAATAACAGCTTTCAACCTTAGACCCTAGTAGCTTCCTTTTCCCCAGGATTCCATTTTACTATAGATAGTACTTATAAGAATTTTGCATTCGTTATATTACTTTTTTGCTCAGAACCCTGAATGACTTCACATTTAGCCCAACATCAGATTCAAAAATTAACCTTTCTCACCATAACCTAGCTGCCCTTGCTTATCCAGCCTGATATCCCATAGTACTTAATGCTCTGTGCTGGCTAACCTACTCCTTATGTATGTGGCCTCCTTGTCTCTCCCCCTTGCTTTTGTTCTCTGGAGTGCCTTCTGTTTTTTCTCTTCTTTTCCATCAAGATGCCCCATTTCCCTCCTGAAACTGCACTTCTGCAGTTCTCACTGATTTCTTCTGAACCCTCAGAGCATAAGCGTAAATAGAACCATACAGTATTCTGTAAAGAAAAAGTTCTAATGTATAGTCTGGTACTCGAATTTTCCCTAATCCAAGTGCAGTCATATAATTTCAAACAAACTTTATTAAGATTATAGTCTTCAGTATGTATTCCATTTGTGTTGACTTTCTCAGAATGAAAGCTCCTGGAAGGCAAGGACCATATATTTCTACAACAGCCACCATAAAGCTAAGCACTTTCATTTTATTACCATATTCTTTGTGCCAGGTTGTTCTGAGTGTTGCAGATTGGTGGGGCTGGTGGGGGAGGAAGGGCAGGGAGTGAAAAGAGAATGGATAAATTTCCATCTTCTTGGATTCTATATTCTAACACATAGTATGCAATGATAACTTTTTACATTTGAATTGCATTTTAAGGCTACCAAACTGACTTCATCTGTAAAACCAACTCCTTTGATTCTTACATCTCTGCTGCTAGGTGAGGAGCCATTAATGACTTTCATGAAGTTACACGTTTAATACAAGACACACTTGAGAGAGACTCAGACATTCATCTCTTGAATCCTAGTTTTATTTAGACTTGTGTAATTAGAACTACCTCTGTTTCTGAAGCTTTTATGATGAATGCTTCAGTAGTTGGGAATCAGTACACTTATTTATGGAAGCTTTTTATAGTTCTTGGCTATTGTCAGTTAGAAATGGCAAGGAACAAGATTAGGCAGAGCTATAGTTTCCTGCTCTTGTAGTTCTATACTCTTTAGGAATACACTTATTTTAAATATTTGCTTTCCAAATATGTATCATCTATCCTGAATATGGTTTAAAAAAAAAAACATATTGACCTCTGTGGAGAAAATTGGAGGCAGAGAAGTTGAAAGCTGCTAATAATAGCTAAAGAAATAAGAGGACTTGAACCCAGTGTTGTGCTAAGCAAGCAATGAGGGCTAGATGATATGATGAACCATATAGTCATTTAACTGCTTAAACACCATGTTGAGTGTTAGGAAGAGCCTCAGACAAGGATTCAGAAAACTTGTGCTTAAGATCTACTTTCTCTACCCACTGGTGGTTTGATATTTGGCAAGTTTTTACCTTGCCATTTTTTTTTTAATTCTAAAAATTG
The DNA here is from genome assembly GCA_004024925.1 of Scalopus aquaticus. Classification (NCBI taxonomy): domain Eukaryota; kingdom Metazoa; phylum Chordata; class Mammalia; order Eulipotyphla; family Talpidae; genus Scalopus; species Scalopus aquaticus. Next base: position 188,683 of record PVIJ01001163.1, on the reverse strand, counting down.
AAATCAGTATCTTCATAATATACCTCACATAATTCTCAAAAGAAGCAACAGATTAATGATATAAAGCACTTTTGAAGATCTCTTTATCAATGCAATCTGTGCCCAAGAATGCAGCATTTATTTGAAAGTTGGGAATGCTTGTAAGATCCTGTAAACAGACAGGCAGAAAAAATTAAAAAGGGAAAAAATAACTTCTTCCCAGATTTGACAGAGGATGGAGATAACTGAATTGATGTTGAGGGGTGAGAGCATAAAGACTCTATAATTTATTTTTTCAAGAACCTTTATTAACTTAGTGAATTTATAGCACCTGCTATGTTTATAGTACTGGGATTAAAGACAAGACATGGTCACTGCCCTAGGGTGTCTAGTTGCCTGCTGACTATTAAATGATTTGAAACTACTATGTTAGGTGTGTGGTTGAGAATAGTGCACAGTGTTGTGGGAATGCATATTTGAAATGCTTCTTGGGAAGTGATACCATATCTGAGACTTAATTAACAATTGGAGTTCTGGAGAGGAGGCAAATTGAGAAGGAAAAGCATACAAACTGGAAAAGGTCCCTGAAGGAAATGACACCTTAACTGAATCTTAAAAGGCCGACAGACTGGAAAGGGAAAGCAACCATCAGAGTAGATAGCACTATAAAGGCACAGTAGTGAGAGAAAGCCTGACTGTACAAAGTGTATGTAGTCCTGGATTGCTGTAGAGTGCTGAGGAGAGGTGTGGCAGGAGATAGAGCTGGAGGTGTGGTAGAGTAAAGATGCACCAGATTATGGAAACCTTGGTTTGAACTTTACTCTGAATGCCCTGGAGAACAATGAACAGTGTTATTTAAAAACCTACCATAATTATATTTGCATTTGAGAAGAATCACAATTGGAGAATGAACTGCTGAGATAGCATGGAGGTTATTGCAGTAATATAGGCAAATTCATAATGACTAGTATTTAGACATTAGAATCAAGGCAAAGGGCTGTTCATGAGATGGGCGAACTAGAACTGCATCAGATCACTGAGTAGATTTGGGGGAAGCAAGGGAGAAGATAATTTAGTTAATGTTTATGGGATTCTTATTATTTTCAGAATTGAGCCAAGCACTTTTACACCTATTTTCTTGTCATTAAACACTTTGGATTTTGTGTTGTCACCCTTATACAGATAAAGAAGCTGAGGTTCAGAAAGTTTGGTTGTAATGCTCATAGTCACAGAACCAGTGAGTGCTGTTATTCAAACCACCAACTGTCTGAATTCTCTAAAGACCACTTACCTACTAGACTGTATTGGCTTGGCTGACAGTTTCCATGTTTTAGCTGGTCAATCAGGTGATTGCTGGTGTGCTGGACTGCAGAGACAGTGAAGGTGGGACCTGGAGGAACATTAGAGAAGATACTAAATTCTGTATTGGACATTTCAGTTTGAGCTGCCTTTGAGACATCCTGATTGAGATGGCTGGATGGAAGCTGGATCTAAAATTCTGAGTCACAGAAAAATTGCTGAATACACTGCTCTGGGAATTGTTAGTAGGTGGTTGTGGTGCTACCACTCAGCAAGTGGGCTGGATGGCTCCGTAGTAATGGTGGTTGAAGGCTTTGGAGTGGACGTGGCCACCCAAAGAATGTGTTTGTGTAGAGACTAAGGCAAGGTGTCTTTTGGTCCCTTCAGTCTGAATATCATATCCTATGACATCTCATTTCACCTCACCCCTACTCAAACCAAAAAACTAGGTAGTTTTCCTATATTTAGTTGTAGAATAATATGAACTGTAAGTGATACCTGTAATGTCCCTTTTCATTCTGTTCAAGTTACATAGCAAAACTACAGCATGTTTAGAGCATTGATAATTTACAAATACAAGTGAAATATGGAAAAAGAAGAAACTAAAACCCCACAAAGCTTTATTATTAATCTTTTAAGATTGTTAACTGTTCACCAACCCTGACTATTTATAGACACCCCTGCATGATGTTGCCATGTTAGCACTGGCCTCAACCTGTAGTATCCATTGTGTGTGAAAACATGTTTTATAACAGAACATGTTTTATAACAGAATGGGTGGTGTATCTATTAATAGAAGGTAACTGGTGAGTTTATTGCATTTGTTGCCTTTTCTCTTGGGGTTTATAGAGTGTGGTGGTTCCTATGTGAGTGTCCCTGGACAGTACCCAGAGTGGAACAAGGCATCTATTTGGGTTCTCTTGATGGTGGCATAACATGAGTTAGAATATATTGGCTGTTTCTAGTCTGTTCCTTTTTGTGAAAAGGGCTTTGCAGGTTAGGAGGCTTCTACTACTTCTCCAGACCAGGGGATGGAGAGATTTGCTTAGTCTCTCTTTCTTTTCCCGCTTTGAGTCTCTTTTAAACAGCATTCTCTGTCAAGTCACATGGCCCAGAGACACTAGAGTCTGTATACAGAAAAGAATGAACAAGGTTTATATTATCTTCTTACTTTATCTTGTGGAGCTGCTTATCTTTTCCCATGGAGGACAGTGTATTAAGTTGAGATATTCTGTCATGTCATTGTCTTTGGGGGAATCATAATTGCTATGGTCATTTTAGGCAACTTCAAGGGATTTGAGTTCACTTGACTTCAGTTACTTTAACTATTTAATGCTTTGAAATGGGATCGCTCCAAGTGAAGGTTTGACTGATTATTATGAGATCACTTAATGGTCCCAAGCACTTTATGCATTGATAACATTTAACACATTTATGTGTACAGTATGGGTAACTTTTGAAACCCTTGCCCTCTGGAGTTTGGGGATGATATACTTCAGATTTATTAACTTCATAAATATTTACTGAACAACTTCTACGTGGTGGTGGTCTAGATGATAGATGAGAATAGTGCACAAGCCAAACAAGTGCCTACTCTCTTGGAACTCTCTTTGTTTAGATTATTAGACATTGAATGAGGCTAGTTCAGATAAGTTAGTACTTGTGAAAGACCTGTAACATACTCTTCTGGATGTGTCTATTCTCTTTCTTACTGCATATCCTAATCTTGTCCATCCTCATATGAGGCCTGACTCAGTTCGCAGTTTCTACATGATATTTTCTTCCCCTCCCTGAAATATCTTGTTATTCTGTCTGCAGCTTTCTTATGTCACCTTAAGATTTGTTTCTGTTTTATAGTCATCAGTACACATGTCAAGTCTCTTCTATTACTCAGTAAGTCATTGAGGGCAGGATTAATATCCCAGTCTTCTTAGTTTTGGTATTATACACGCAGGCCATAGGATGTTGTAGGAAAAGACAGTGAACTTAGAAGACTTGAATTGAAGTACTGGCTTCCCTATTGACTAATTTTAACTGTAAACAGGTCAGTCTAACTTGAAGACTGAAATGGCTCCCCAACTCTCAGCATAGTAATTATTTTTCTTGAATAGTTGTTGGGAGGCCCAAACTTAAACAGTATTCACTGTGTTTCCCTAAATTCTAAATTCTTACACAAATATTTGGTGGTATCACAGTGAATATTCAGTAAGTATTTGAATGTATAAGCATTTGCTTCCAGTGAACACCTTTTCCTGGGAAGGTCTCTTGGTCACTGAGGTCCTTAATGATTTTGCAAATGTAGTAGACTATTTTCCATCTTATTTTATTATTAAATGATTCTCTTGCTGAGAATTGGCATCCCCTTCACCCAGAGTAGTCTGTCTTTTCTCTTTATGTGCTATGTAATAGTAAAACAACAAATGGCATTTGATCTGTTTCAGCAGGTAGCACATTATGGCTGACATGCAGAATCTGGTAGAAAGATTGGAGAGGGCAGTTGGCCGCCTGGAGGCAGTATCCCATGCTTCTGACTTGCACTGTGGGTATGGAGACAGTGCTCCAAAAGGTAAGCAGTGTATAGCCCAGCAGATTACTTTGAATGAAAATTCAATGTCTTGGCTTGATTTTTTTTTTTTTAATCATAGTATATTCTCTCGTTTGGAGCTAACTTCCCAAAATGCTTAATCCAGAACATTTGTCTCCTGTAATTCTTATTGCTGTGAACAGATAGGGAAGTGACTTGTTCAGGGAGACCTGTGGTTAAGTTATTTTAACACAAGAACTTCCTGTTTGCGTGCTATTTCCTGTTCTTTTGCAAAATGACTTCAGTGTGAGACAAATGACAAGTGATACTAAAATTTCCTCTCCAAATGATTGGCAAATTGGCCATTTTGCACACTGCCAGTTTAAATCATAGAATGTTAGCCCTAAAAGAAACATTGAGGGGATCATTTTGGTGTTTGTTTTTTTTTTAATAGGTAAAGAAAAGGGACATAGGGGTCACACAACCAGTTTTAGTAGTCATATTGGAACCAGAACCTAGGTATCCTGGCTCATGTTCCACTACTCTATTTGCTGTATTAGTTTGCCTCTCCACTTTTCTATAAAAGTGCATTTTAAACAACCGTCTTTCTCATGCATGATGGATTCTTTGTGGTTTGTCTATTCAGCAGGAGCAGTTCCGTATGTGCAAGCATTTGACTCACTGCTTGCTGGTCCTGTGGCAGAGTACCTGAAGATCAGTAAAGAGATTGGGGGAGATGTGCAAAAACACGTAAGGATATTTTGGCCTTCTTCCACCATTTAAGGACTGATGGCTTTCTTCAGGTCCTACTTCTCCTTCATCCTCCATTTAAGAATTTCTTGAGCGGCTCCTGACTCCTCTTCTACTTGCATTGAGGAGCTCAGTCCAAACATGGAATGGTTCCTGATTTTTCCAAGCCCTTTGCTTTTATCCCATATCCTGCGTGGGCTTCTTTTCTATAGATAGCTTGCGTGGTGCATAAAATATAGCTCAGTTCATCTTTGTAGTGAGAACATGCTACCAGCCTGAGCCCAACATGTTATATAAGCAAGTTTAGGGTGGCTTATTCAAAGGAGTCATTGTCATGACTTAGAATTTATAAAACTGCTTCATAGTTATTACTTATGCTAATATGAGTTATTTTCTCACTGAGCCCACATCAGGAATATGAAGCAGGCAGTGACAGGTGCCTCTCCACCCACATCCCTTCATGGACTGCCATCTACATTTGTTACCACCATTCCACACTCACATATATGTACTCTGTCTCTTTAGGACTCAAAATCTCCCTGCTAGTCTACTGACTGATCCTTTGCAAGCAATAACCATATATTGAATCTTCCTTACCCTTCAGCAAGACTGGATGTTTGATCTTTAGAATATCCATTTTGAATCTTTTATATACCATCTATTGGTGATAGCTCTGAAAATTAGGACTAGGACTTAGTTAAGGGTGGTGTAGGTGCTTTTATTTTTACTTTATACATTCTGTAGCATTTGAAAAAGATTTTAAAATGTATCACTTTTACACTTTTTAAATGAAAATACAAAAAAAAAATAGACTGCCTTATTTGAATATTTATATTTTGATAGTGCTTAAAGACTCAGGTTTCTTAAACTTTTTTTGGTCCATGACCCTCAATAGGAAATGCACATTTAATTGGAATGTGTTTCACAAGAGTGCTTATGTTGCTTGTACTGCACTCCCCCTCTCCCACCCGAGCCTTTTTTAACTTGGAAATAATTTCAGGCTGATATACTATACTCAGTGTTTTATTTTGTTCTATTTTACTTCAGTTAGTAAAGTGCTGGTTACAGCTCACTATGCTGATTTAACTAGTTAACTGTAAATAAGTCATAATCCAACATGTGAGAAATAAAGCATTCAGCCTAAAAGAGTAAATAACCACTTATTTATTTATATTTTTAGGCAAAAACTGGGCCTTTGCTCTTACTCCTACCTCTGGTATTTGAGAAGAGAATTTTTTTGTATAGGAGGGACTTTCCAGTGCACTCATTACATGTATAGTTGCTAGCTTGATTTCATCTGAAGGTAATCCTAATTATCTTCATCTTCAATTCTGGATATGTATTCCTGATTATTTCCAAGAGGAACAGGGGTATATGTAATTTTACTATCGATCCCAGGAATCTGGAATACCTGAGGAAGGCAACATGAAATGCCTGGGTTTGCTTCTGACATACGTGGAAGTGGAGGTTTCAGGTTATTCTTATCAGGACCTCTCCAGTTGTAATGTGTCATCGATACCTGATTCTTCTCCTTTCCAACAGGCAGAGATGGTCCACACAGGTCTGAAGTTGGAGCGAGCTCTCTTGGTTACAGCCTCTCAGTGTCAGCAGCCAGCAGGTGTAAGTTCACTACTAGTTGGTTTCTTGGTTTGATGCCCAGGAGAAGTTGAGAGATTTTCTGCTAAGCTAGTACAGAATGCTAAATGCTAAATGCTTGATATGTACACATCAAGTCCCAGAGGTAGAGTTAGACTTAAAGCACCACTGTGGGAATGTGCTATTGAGCATTTATTAGACTCTACTGGCCTTTTTTCTGTTGTTTTACTTAGGACTGTGGTTACCCCTGGGACTTTGCCAATTCTCTCAACAGATAGCCTTTTTTTAAGCCTCTTAGCTGAACCCAAATTTATCATATTGTTCCCTCAGCCCTTTGAGTCAGAGGGGTGATAAAACAAGTCTTCTTGCTAAAACCCTATATTAAAATCCCTGGCGCCTCAGCATCCCTCGATAATGTAAAATAATGTAAGTTAATGTTAAATATATTAGACCAATTCTCAATCTGTCTTGAATGCATTTTGCTAAACTTTTTCTCCAGATCCACACTTTGGACTAGGAGTTGGCAGACTACAGCCTGCAGGCCAAATCTAGCCTGCCACCTATTTGTAAATGAAGTTTTTGGGCACACGTACATGCCCATTCTTTTAAGTATTATTTATTGCTGCTTTATGCTGCACTTTAAACTTTAAACTGCAACAGACACCTTATGGCCTGCAAAGTCTGAAATATTTACCGTCAGGCTCTTTACAGAACTGCTGCTTTAGACTGGGTTTATGCTAAGATCTGAGAATTATTCTTCCTTTGGAGGAAAAATTAAAACACAAGATTCATCTGTTTTGCTGAACTGCTCAAATGCCAAGCCCCAAATTGCATTTGATTCAACAGATCTGTACACAGCAGCTGTTATGTGACTAGCAATGTGTTGAGGGATAATGGTTTTCTTCAAATATAAAATATAAAAGAGGACTAAGACAAAGCCCTTGTTTTTGAAGACTTAGTGAAAAGGAAAAACATTCACATGGGTCCACTAATAATTTGTGCTGGTGTGTGATAGGCTGCCAAAATTGGTTATGCTGACAAATGCAATAGGAAGCCAGTATGGCTCGAGTTGGAGGCCTGTTCCTTATTTGAGATGAGGAACATTTGCATAGATGTGGGGGGAAAAAAGGTCATTATGAGTAAAGGCCCACTAATCTAATTTCTCCTATTAATAGGCCAGAAAAGAGACAAGTGAATGAAATGGTAGAACTTTGTGGTATAGCTGGAATATGGGTTCTGATCATGAGGAATCATAAAATCCAGCCTGAGATGTTGGAACTCTGAAGAGAGAGCGATGACGAGCAGCATGTTAGCCGTATGAATCTATGCAGGGTGGATACAAAGTTTATCTGGGTGCTCAAAGTTGTAGTCCATAAGAATTCTTCAGGATCAGAGTAGACCAATCTATAAAACTTTTGTAGACTCTACCCTGATTATGTTCCTACATTTTTTCCTAGAATAAGCTTTCTGATTTGTTGGCACCCATCTCAGAGCAGATCCAAGAAGTGTTAACCTTTCGGGAGAAGAACCGAGGTAGCAAGTTGTTCAATCACCTGTCAGCTGTCAGCGAAAGTATCCAGGCCCTGGGCTGGGTGGCAATGGTAAGCAGCACAGCTTCTGTGGAAGGGCTGGGGTAGAATGAAAGAGGTGAGAAGACGAGGCAAGAGAGACTGAGTCACTGACAGCCTCTTTTCTCTAGGCTCCCAAGCCTGGTCCCTATGTGAAAGAAATGAATGATGCCGCCATGTTTTATACAAACCGAGTCCTCAAGGAGTACAAAGATGTGTAAGTCCAGTCTTGCCTCAAGGGGTAGAGGGTAAAACCCACTGGTTACCTGCTAGGGTAGTGCTTTAGGGTTAAGACAGCCCTTGGCTGCTGTATCCACTCTCCTATCTCAGGGCTGTTGTCTGGAAAGTTTGAAACACACTGGCTCATAGAAGCTGCACTTACAAGGAGGAAGTTTTTCTGCTACCACTTCTGCTTTTTCTCCAGGGTTTGTAGAGGCCTTTTTAGTCTTCTAATCCTTACCCTTTCATGTTGAGGAGATATTACTGTAGCAAAATGGAAGGATGCACTTTCATTTGCCTGTTCCAGTAAGATTTCTGTTCCTTTGTTGAACTTCAGGGGCAAAAGGTCTAGTGTGACTTACTAGGAAAGGGTCAGGTAAAGTGAGAGGAAGACTACCTGGCCAACACAGGCATTAAGTAAGGGGAGTCAGTGTGTGTCTAATTCTGTACGTCCACCAGTTCTGACTTCCCCATTGCTGGTTTTGAGCCGGAGTGGCTGTAAGCGGCTATTGCTTCGTTGCTTAACTACTCAGACCCTTCCCCTTTTTTGTGCATGAAATGGCTGCTGAGTAACTACTTTGTGAATGCATAAGGCTTACATGTAAAACAATTCCTTCCAGCAGACTGGAGTTAAGCATCACAATGTTTTGATTATACTTATCACTTTGTAATTGAGGAAAAACCATAAAGTCTTCCAATTAAAATATAAGTAGAGAGGAAACTTGAACCATACTGCAGTGCTATTTCTATAATTTAATGCTCATCATTTCCACTTAAAGAAAAGCTTTAAATTTTTTTTTTTTGAGGAGGTAGGACATACAAGGTACTGTGCTATCAGGTAGTTGAGTTCCTTGAGAGCTTTTTTTATGGCTTCATGCGCAGAATGTTGACTTTTATCTGAGGATCTGCCCAAGGTCTACTTTGAAAAAAACTTTGAGGAATACTGTTATAAGAGATAGAGACATAATCTGTAGTCCCTGTTTGAATAGACTTTGGTCTAATTAGGATAATAGGTTTTTATAAAAGAAAAGCTCAGTGATAGAAGAGCTGGCACTGAGCAGAGCTTAAATGCCAGAGGCAGGAGACTGTGACAGAGGTTCTGAATCACTATAATTATGTGCCCTGACTGCCTGTAAAGAGTTATTCTTTAATTCTCCCAGAGATAAGAAGCATGTGGACTGGGTCAAAGCTTACTTGAGTATATGGACAGAGCTGCAGGCGTACATTAAGGAGTTCCATACCACCGGACTGGCCTGGAGCAAAACGGTTAGTGAGTTCTCTCTCCCATTCTCCCTCCAGGACAGGGTCCACAGGTTTCATAGACTTCACCACCACCAAGGTCCAAGAATATTAGTCTTTTCAGTGGACAGTTGAAAGAAAAAGGGGAGAAGGAAAGGGGGAAAAAGAAAAGGGAAGAAAAGCAAGAAAGGGTCAGAAAAGAAATACTCAGTTTTATTCAGTTTCAGTAAACATGGATCAGGGACAGTGACTGGTGCTAAAAGGGAGCCTGATGAGTAAGTTACGTTATCCCAGCCCTCAAGAATCTTATAAACATAGCAGAATCCTAAGACTAACCAAGCTAACTGCTATGATAAAGACACACACTTATAATATGAGGAAGAGAAGAGTGATTATTACTGGTAGTTGCTGTATTTTGAAGAGGTCTACTGTGATCTGAGACTCCTCTCAAGAAAGTAAGCAGTGGGAGGAATGGAAATACTAGCAGACAGCATAGCTTAAGATAAATGTAGAGGTTGGTCATCTGCGCCTTCAGTAAGTAGTGATGGATTTTTATAAAAAACAGGAAAAGAGTGTAGGCTAAGACTTTTAGACTTTCTAATAAGTGATGGCTATTGGAGATATTGAGCAAGAGAGTGATAATGCACCTTTGTCCTTAAAAGAGTCTCAATTTATGGTTACAGATAAGGGCTTATGCTCACACTAGGGAAATACTCTTGCTGCTAGGGGCCAATAGGAAAGAATTTGTGGGAGATAAAACTCAGAGATTTTATGAGATTGAAGGAGTCGGTAGATTCAAAGATCGACCACTCAAGCTTGGATGGTAAGATCTTTCACTGAAATAGGGACAAGGGGATGTTTATACAGGAAGGAGAACAAGTGGAAGATAATGAAATCAGTCTTGAATTTGTTGAGTCTGAGGCACTGGTGAGACATGCTAAGTAGATTCGTAGAACTTCAAGTTTTGACCTGAAATTAGATAAAGGCCAAAGAAAAAATGTGAAGATTGGATCATGGAGTTTAGTTGGATCCTTGGGAAAGGGTAAGGAGAAAGGCCAAGTTGGGTGTGGGTAGGGGAACATTAATCACTGTATCAGGAGCTGCAGTCGGTTCCCCATGTACCCTGCACATATGTAGGACACTATTGGGAATGGTTCAGAAGGGAAAAGAGAGGATGACTGTTACCTGCACTTACTGTTCCAGGGGCCTGTGGCAAAAGAATTGAGTGGATTGCCATCTGGGCCCTCTGCTGGATCAGGTCCTCCTCCCCCTCCACCAGGCCCACCTCCCCCACCAATTCCTACCAGTTCAGGCTCAGATGACTCTGCTTCACGCTCGGCACTGTTTGCGCAGATTAATCAGGGGGAGAGCATCACACATGGTAAGTGAACACTCCGGCAAAAAGAATTGGAACAGTAAGTTATTTGGGCCAGACCTTACCAACTAGAGATCTAACAGTCTGTAAAACAGAACCCTCGTTTGTGTATGGGAGAATTCATTTGGGTTGTCATGTTCCCTCAGGTTGCCCAGAGACAGCAAAGCTGGCTTAAATGGAAATTAAAAGTGGGTGATAATAGTGAGGGGGAAGCCTTCTGCTCCATAAGAAAGTAATATCAAGTGGCCTTTATAGTGAAAGGCATGGTACCAGTAGTTTTTTTGGCTTTTTCCACATTTCCACATGGTGTCTTTGGGAGGTCATTGGTTGAGGGTTAACTTCAGAGGATGCATACTAGTTATATGGAAAATTTGCATAAGAATTACCTAATGTTGGCATAAAGAAAGTAGACACCCTTACCGCAGGTGGAAGTCTGAATTCCTCTTCTGGGATTATACTTACAAAAATATCTAAAAGAAAAAATAAGTTTAATAGTGTTATTTGGTGTCATGACCAAAATATGCCAAAGGAGAAATGATTAGCTGTGTTGTAGCCTCCTGATGGAATATTGTACAGATATTAAAATTTTTCTACTGTGTGAACCATGCAGTGTTTAAGCAGGAAAATTAGTATCTAAAGCCACCGGGCATGGTGGAGCAAAATCAGGCGCTTAGTTTTAGTTACAGAGATTGGGCCATGATCAGCATCAAGCAGTGTGTCAGGCCGCTGAAGATACGGGATCATTCCACCAAAAAAGAAAAAAAATTATAGAAGTTATAGGTGAACATGAGAACATTTTATAATTTTATTAAGTGTTAATTGGTTAAGTCAAATGTGTTAGTGATACATTGTTATAACCAAATAAACTATGAATAGAAAAAATATTAGGGAAGTTTCAAATGCTGACTGACTAGGGGTGTGTAGATTTTTTTTTGTTTGAACAAATTTTCTTTACTCTCACATAACTACTCCTTTCCTCTGTCACTTTAAAAACTACGTGTGTGTGTGTGTGTGTGTGTGTGTGTGTGTTTTGCAGGTATGTTTGGTATATGTCTTTCTAGATATTTTTCTATGCATTTATATACATATTCTTCCTCCTACCCCCCAATTCCATGTTTTATTCTTTCAAATGGAACTATATAATTTAACCTTGGTAGAAAAGAGAAATTATAAAAGCACTTCTCCGAAACTGCTTGTAAGAAAACATCTCCAAGTCTCTGGCTTAGGACTTTTGCCTATTTTGTTAAGGCTCAATTTCAATTCTGATGGCAGAAGTTGGGGATTGCCTCAGCTCAGTGCCCTCGAATGAAAAGTTAACCAGGCCACCATTACTCCTGCAGCCCTGAAACATGTGTCTGACGACATGAAGACTCACAAGAACCCTGCCCTGAAGGCGCAGAGTGGTCCAGTGCGCAGTGGCCCTAAACCATTCTCTGCGCCCAAACCAGGCGTCAGCCCCTCTCCCAAGCCAGTTGCAAAGAAGGAGCCAGCTTTACTTGAACTGGAGGGGAAGAAATGGAGAGTGGTAAGTTTAAAATGCCAGAACTGGGGGAACAAACAGCGGGGACAGAGGGCTTAAGCGGCGCACAGCCAAATGTGTGCAGATTTCTGGCTTAAATTATGAGAACAAAAGTTTGGGATAACCTGTTTTGGGGGGATGGTATGTGCTTAGTGATGAGATGCCTAAAAAGGATGTCTCCTTAACAGGAAAATCAGGAAAATGTTTCTAACCTGGTGATTGATGACACTGAGCTGAAACAGGTGGCTTACATATACAAATGTGTCAACACAACATTGCAAATCAAAGGCAAAATCAACTCCATTACAGTAGGTGAGTTCCTGTTGCTGTCCCAGGCAGGCTCCGTCCTAGAGCCGGAGAGGCCTGGAACCATTTTGTCTCCTCTAATGCTAAAGATTCTTAAATATGTTACTTTTCTTTGAAGTTATACTGTTGACCTGCTTCCTTTCTTCTCCTAGATAACTGTAAGAAACTTGGTCTGGTGTTTGATGATGTGGTGGGCATTGTGGAGATAATCAATAGTAGAGATGTCAAAGTTCAGGTAACTTAAGATCTTGGCTCCGTCTTTTGGTCCCTGGGGAATTAATTGAAAAAGACACAGCCGACCCACAGATGTTGCTGTGGTGGGAATCTGATTCTACAAAGTCTGTAAGCTGAGCTGCTTTGGACGTGGCAAGAGAGGAGCTGGTCTTATAATGAGCTCTCTCCAGCACCCATCACCATCCCAATCTGCCCCTCGTATCCAATATCTGTTGTGCACCTGTGAGCTTTTCATGTAGCTGCTGAATCACATGTTAACAGTGAAAGCTTTTCCCACAACTGTTGCTCTCCCCAGCTGCTGGAATTCAAGTGTTTTTGGTCTTCTCTGTAGGTAATGGGTAAAGTGCCAACCATTTCCATCAACAAAACAGATGGCTGCCACGCTTACCTGAGCAAGAATTCCTTGGATTGTGAGATAGTCAGTGCCAAATCTTCTGAGATGAATGTCCTCATTCCTACAGAAGGCGGTGACTTTGTAAGTTTCTTTATCTTTTTTAGTATGAACTAAAACTAGAGGAACGAAGACCTCTTGCACCGGAGAAGTTGATGACGTTCTGCACTGAGTAGGTCAAACTCAGCAGTGCACACAAGCATGAGGTAGTCTCACAAAGCAGAGCTCTATAGGAGGGCAGATTTTTGTCTTGCTTGGTTGAGCATGTGCTCAGGGTAGCAGAAAGGAATGGGAAGTCATACTCCTATCTGTGCCTCATAGGTTTGACAGTCTGTCCAAGACCACTGAGCAATAGAAACAGTGAAACCTCCATGTCTTGCTTTGGAGCCTTTGTTCTCCTTCCTACACTACAGCGCTCTTTTGTCATGACAGTGGCAGGGGAGGCGGTAGTATGAGTTATGGTGTTGCCATTTACGTAGCTTGCTTTTTCGGGTCACTTCAGTTTGTCACTAAGCCTTCCTGTCTCAGAGTTTAGTGGAAAAAAGAATTGGGAATAAAATGTAAGATTTAACCCCAGCTTAATTTTTAGCTCAGATTTAAATGTTGTTTCTTTATTTGCAGAATGAATTCCCAGTCCCTGAGCAGTTCAAGACCCTATGGAATGGGCAGAAGTTGGTCACCACAGTGACAGAAATTGCTGGATAAGCAAAGTGCCACTGGGTTCTTTGTTCTCTCCCTTCACATCATGGGATAAATATGTATCAAGACGGTTCTTTTCTAGATTTCCTCTACCTTTCTGCTCTTAAACTGCTTCTCTGCTTTTGAGAAGCACAGCTACCTGCCTTCACTGAAATATACCTCAGGCTGAGATTGGGGTGGGATAGCAGGTCAGTTGATCTTCTGCAGGAAGGTGCAGCTTTTCCATATCTGCTCAACCACACCGCCAGTCCATTCCATAAGGAACTGCAGACCAGGACTGGTGTGTTTTAGCTTTCAGTTTTGGGGAGTTATTTGACCAACAGACAGTCTTTTGGGAAGAATTAAGTAGGCCCCAGGAATTAACAGATCACAATATTCATACAAGTTAAATCTTTTCCTAACAATCAGCATGAAGGTAGCAGGGGCTGGTGTGATTCCAGTTGCTCTAGTCAAACTAATATTCCACTGTTGACAAGTGAGACAGGGGTTATATTGGACCAGAGGCTGAAGCTTGGCTATCTAGCATTCCAAGTATGTTTCCTATCAGCATTCCTTTATTCTGCATTCCATCCTAGGTCTGCCTGAAACTGAGATAGCAGGTTCTCCTATACCAGCTGCTGTGGCAGGGTCCTGCACCCAAGCCAGATAGTCTTTGACTTTCTCTGGCATCCCTGCCCAGCACCTTCCTACAGAGATGACTTAAAAACAAAAGCAAACAAACAACAAAGGAAAAACAAGACATCATTCCAAGTAATCTGGCATTCCTTCTTCCTTCCATGCTAGGTGCCTGTCATCCATCTTCACTCCCTCCTTTGCCTGTCATGCTCAAGAGCTTTTGGCTTCTGTCTGGGCACCTGAACAGAGAACTAAAACCTCCACTCCTGGTTTTAGGTCTTATGGAAGAATTTTGCACAGCATTGCTAATGTAAATTTCAGTTTTTCCCTCTAGGACAAACACTTAACCAAAATATGCAAGTTTTTTTGGTGGGAAGAGCAATTGTCCTGTGACTTCTACCCATTTCCTGAGGCCTGTGGAAATAAACCTTTATGTACTTAAAGTTATACAGAAAATAGAATAAAATTAATACCAAACTTGCGTATTTACCTATGATTTTGCTATACAGAAAGTAAAAATATTGGAAAATGACACCAAGGATAAGAAACTACTCTTTATTTCAGACAGCTTCATTATTTTCACGTTCCCTACTTCTCGCTTATAATCTTCATCTTTTAGTTGAAAAATAAAGCATGAGAGAGGGGAAGGATAACTGAAGGGTAAACATTGCAACATTTATAAGGTGCTTCCATCAAAACATAACTAGTCATTTCCCCAAACTGGCATTCTGCAGAACAGAAAGTGTTGATGGGTTTTCACAGGATGGGGACTGAGGTATTCACGCTTACTTAGTATGGAAATGGCAGATTAGGTTAGTTTTCTTTACAGAAACAGGAATCCTTGGAGTCCTTAATCTAATGTGGTTGATCTCTAAGATGAGAAAGCAGGTTATAGCAATCCACAAGCTTTCTGAGCAAACAACCCTTTTCTCTACTGACCATGTTAGAAACAGTTTGGAGTATGCTGATAAATATGATTTTGGAGGATGAAGTTACAAAGCCAGAGATCGCTTCGTATTTTAACCTCCCATTTACCTCCTATTTCCATCAATAGAGGAACTCTAGAATCCAGACGGCTAGTCATTAAGAAATGCCAGGTTAATCAAGGATGGAAGGGAAAGAACCAAGTGCCTCATTTTTCGTTTCCACTTGTACAATTTCCCTCACACCTTCCACCCCCATCCCGAAGCTAAACAAGATGCACAATTCCCCTCCTTATGCAATCCAGTTCAGTACTGCTTACCACCTTTTGTGACAAAACAACTAATTCATCACTACTTCAGAAGATAAAAAATTTGATGTAAATTTATATTTACAAGTGCTATGCCACTGAGGCAAGATGAGGAGCTAGCAGGATAAGTCTAATTGCTGAGACAATGCAGAGGGCAACTTACTCAAAGATGGCAGCCTCAAGAAATTAGGCAGAAACAACCCAATGATACTTTTCCGAACACTAGTTAAATCACCACTGGCAAAACAGCATTTATGTAAATCGCACCAGGCCTCGAGACTGGCCTCTTGGGTTAAAGGGCAGCTAGACTTTCCTGAGAAAGGTCTTTGCCCTCAGAATCTGTCTCATGGCTATAGTTTGTCCAGTCTCTTCTGGGTCTGGGCACAGTTCTGGCACTGATAATGGAGAAGACACCATTACCTATGACATCTCGACCACATCAAAGGTTGTAAAACAATCTCCATGGTTATTAGCAAATTAAACTTGCATTCAACCATATGCTGATAGGATGAAGTAGAGGATAAGATTTGTATCTCAGATCTTTCCGAGCAGGCAATGTTAGACGGTAACTAGAGATGACTAGGTGCAAGCAGGATCTAAGTTCAGGCTTAGGTACGGGTTTGGAAGCACTAAGCTCCCTGAGCTCTGGTGCAAACTAGCAGGACTTCATTGCAGGAAAGGTATGATGTGGGCATAAAACCAGTCTTCAGATAGTTGAAGATGGTCCCCTTCTACTGCCAGGAACACTAACTGTCCTGCCTTGTCCATTTCCTTTAGCCCCAGGCGGTCCTGCAGAGAGAGAAGCCATAATTTAGAGGCTTAATGAAAAATTTTAGCATAAAATACTAAAACAGATTGTTAAGATATGTCCCAAAATGTAATCTTTTCCAAGTATTAAAAATTGGGTATTGTGAAAAATACCGAAAAAGATAACCTTCCAGTTTTTTTCACAGGCATTAAAAATGTACATGCAATTAAGACTGCAGTAAAGTGTTTTAGGTACTGCTTTTGAAGTTTCCCAAAGCTTCTGGAGGACTACCTATGGCTGGCAGGCAAGCAATGGACAAAAAGGCCTCAAAAGTTCAGTCAAGGGGGGCTAAGCCAAACAAATGCAGAACATTAGCTAGATAACTTAAGACATAGCCAAGCCTCAGACATTTTCATCTCCTGCGACTGAAAATGTCAACCATCAATGAGGTGCTGCAGAACGAGTATGGCTGGGCAGATGAGCAATTTCAGCTGTGCCAGATTTTTGCTTCTGCAGTAGCCAGCTTTTGAGTTTCATGATAAGGAAGTTGTCATTTTCAAAACATACCCTGGATTCCCTTTGCTTTTACCTCACCCAAACTGGGGCACCAAATGCAGGCGAAAAGCCAGGAGAGATCTCTGAAATTACTTGGAGCGATTCTAGTAAAAGCATGTGGTTTAGTTTTGTAGTTCTTGGGTATAGCTGAGAGTCTATGTCCAAATGGAAGACCCCAGAACTGAAGAAGGTGAAATGCTGCAGTCACCACTTAAGAAACAGGACTTATTGTTAAGCAAAATCCACAACTCTACTCCTATTGGTCTCATGCAGGAGGAGCTCCCCCTATAGTGCCTAATTTAAAACGACTTCCATATCTATCAACGTAACACTCCTCTCAACATTTTCGTTATACACGGGAACTTCTGGGATTTGTAGCAGACTGCACATCAGCAAAGGAAGCCGATTATAAACCTTTTTATCAGAAGGAAGGAGTTAGAGATGCTGTGTCTCTTGTTCATGCTTCAAACTTCCGGATGTAGATTTCTATAAGCCAGCTTCTATGCTAGTGCAACATTCACCAGGCTCACAAGCCTTGCCCATGTGGGTTAGATGCCTCAAGAGCACCTGCTGCTTTGGGGTATACAGTGTGTACCACCAAAGAACCAAGCAGCTTTAGGAACCAAGAGCTATACAAGACAGCTACTTGCCACCCCAGTTACCTGTATGTATAGAGGGGTCTCCTGTAAGGGAATGGTTTCCTTGGCTTGGCCACTTCTATAAAATCCAAACCACTGCAGGAGAGCAGGAAGAAATAAGGTCAGATTGGATACACACCACATTAATGCCAAACTAATTTAAGACTGGCTAGAAGCTAAAAAACTACCAACAAAATAAATACAAAACTGTAGCACAGAGGAAAAACAGAGTATGTCTTTAATCATCTTTTTAAGGGTGGATCCTGGGGATAAATTTTCCAAAGAGCTTTCGAATTCCCTAGAGTTTTAGAGTTTTGTTGTCCTTTTAGTTTTGCTTTTACTTTATTTTCCATCTTCATAAATATCTAACACTATTTACTCCTAGAAGGCATACTGGGAGTTTTACATTTTACATAGCTGCCAGCTCTATTGCATTCCTTCCTCGCTTTGGTAATCAGTCTTTGGAGTTTCAGTATCTTGATTTCAGATACTGAACAAGGGGTGAAAAATGTGATCATGTAAACGCATATGCAAAAAGCAAATGCAACCTAAGTCTTTTCTCAGCTTCAATGTAGGTTTTCTGTCAAATGAAGAACTTTTCTTTCTTTGTGATCTCTCAGACACACCCCTTTATAATATATGCATTTTGGGTCAAATGATTTCTACATTTCCTAAAATACCAATAGTTGAATTATTGCCATTTCAGAAATTAAGAGAAAGAACTAGGTAAGAAGGAAGATGCAATTTCCCAGAATTTCTACCTTCTATAATTTCTGAGCACTTACCCTGTGAAAACCCTTGTGCTGAACCTTAAACATCCAAAAAAGAATATTATGTGTGGTCCCCGTTTTCAAGGAACTCTAGTCTAACCAGACACAGAGACAACTTACTGTTTAACACAGAAAACTTTTCTGTAAAGGCCAAATTTATAGTATTTTAGACTTTCAAGAGCCACAGTTGCAACTACTCAATGCTGTGAAAAAGCATAAACAAAAGCACATGATAGAAAACACATGCCAAGTTTGGGGCATTTCAAGTAGTACAATAAGGCTTTATCAGGGCGTATGAAGTGGGTAGTGAGGAGGGTGGTTGTAAAGATAGGTCAAAAGCAGATCTTGAATGCCTACCTTAGGGATTTATAGATTTTGGGCTGATAGCTCTGAACCCTTTTTTGGGTCAGAGGTCTCCGAAAGTCTGACAATAATGATAGGCAACTACATAATTTCACATACGATTTTGGATGACGGGGGCTTGTAATCCTCAGTGTCCCATTTAGAGACCTCACGTAATGAACCCTTGCTCTAAACAGACTGGTTAGCAGGGTTTTTCCCCTGCAGCAGCTGGGTTTTAATACCATTTACCATTTAATACCATTTAATACCATCTGACATATTGTGGCCTACCTAAGCCGTGACTCACCTCAGAATCCACAGGGTCCACAATGGAATCATTCAGGAATTTCACCATCACAAACTTCTTCAAGGCCATCAGATTTTTCTTGTAGGACTCATTGACACCCTGGAAGAAATGCCAGCAGTGCCTCAGAGGGACCGTCGTCAGGTTCCAGCAGGGGGGTTACAGCCTTTCACACGCTGGTCTGCCCCTGCACTACTGTGCTTCTCCCCCATGGGCTGCCCAGAATATACCTTGTGCAGCCTTTTCTTACTATCCTATCTGATCGACACGCCCAACAACTAGGGCATAGGTGCCACTCTACAGGCACCAGTCACATAGGCTAAGACATCCAGCCAGAGGAATCAAGGCAAAATATACAAAACTGCAAGTTCAGTGCTCTTTACATCATTCTGCTCCATCCCCTCCCCCCACATCCCACTGAATTTTTTTTTTTAATCTCCAGATAAGCCCAATATAAA
This sequence comes from Scalopus aquaticus, assembly GCA_004024925.1. Classification (NCBI taxonomy): domain Eukaryota; kingdom Metazoa; phylum Chordata; class Mammalia; order Eulipotyphla; family Talpidae; genus Scalopus; species Scalopus aquaticus. The sequence goes on along the minus strand of PVIJ01001163.1, from coordinate 169,324 downwards.
TTGTCATGCTTGGTTTGGGACGTACTAAATCCCTTCTGCAGTATCTCCTATAAGTAAATCTTCTGAGAAAAGTTGAGCCAAAAGGAACCCACTAGGAAGGCTTCCCTCAGTAGGACAGCATCTGTGAATTTCCACTTATGCCAGCCAGCAACCTACCCTGCTCCTTCAACACTAGGAAAGGAAAGGACCAAAGGGAAAAAAGTGAAATGAGTTTCAGCCTTCCTCAAAGGACCTACATAAGCACTGCCTCCAAAAGACAGAACTTTTTGTTCCCTGAGTTCTGCTTGGGATGTCTTGGATAAGCTGAGTATATGCACAATGCCCCAAACAGAGAAAGGTATGCGCAGCTACAGTAGACTGGATGGGTGCTTACTCTCTCCTGATTAATATCTGCCAAGAAGACGCTGTGGTTGCGGTACATATCCTCGTGTATGGGGTCGTGCCAGTATTCCGCTTGCACCAGACTGCAGAAAGAAAAAGGAATGAAGATGACCAAGCTGCATGCCAGCCTGGGGCATGTGCTTGGGCACGGGCCACCAGGAGCCTCCAAAAGGTCCCAGGCTTCTCTCTACTAAGGAAGACAAGGCTTCCACCTACAAAACAGTTTATCAACAAGACCCCTGAGCTTCTCTGCCTGCGGCATCAACATAGTGTTCATGAAGAAAATGTGGCCGAAGAGGGTGAAAAAGAGAAGCAGGTTCTGAAGTTTCCACCTTGATTAAATCCACCCTGAAGGAGACAGACTCACAGATGCTACCAGTCTGGAGCTGCTTTTTAGGCAAGAATCAAAATGAATGGAAAAGCTGGGAATTTTGGTGAAGTGGTTATATCACTGAATAGGTAAGAGCAAGATCATACTGTAACTTATAAGGTGCTTTTTTCCAAAAGGTATTAGAAATAGCTCATCAAAAAACATGTGAAGAGGGTCTCCCCGGTGGCGCAGCGGTTAAGCGCTGCGCTGTGGAGCCGTCCGAAGCGGCGACGGGAGTTCGATGCCTGGCCGGGGAGAATCCCACATGGTGCGGCAGACCTCTCCTGCCTCGCCCACTGCTCCCCTCAGCAGTGTATTTCTGATCTGCCTGTTCTGCTACCCGCTCTGTCTCTGGTGAGCCCGCTCACCGCCCCACACCTCTGGCCTGTACCCCAGCCTGTATGTATAAATAAAATAAATATTTAAAAAAATATGAAGAAGAATCTATGTGATGGGTTGCTGTTAGCAACAGCACAGAGTTGCTAAAGCAAACAGAATTATGAATTCATTACTTCAGATTAACCAGGATGACGAAGGAGAAAAAGGAGAGGATTAAAACTCATTTATCTGGAACAATTTGTAGGCGCTCTTGAATAAAACTTGGGAACAATAACAAAAAACACAACAGAACTAGAAAAACTAAAGGTACTAGAAACTGTACTACTTACAGCATAGGAAAGAAAATCTTCAAGATTTAGGAAAAGGCCTCCTCAGATACCGGTTCCCCAGGGCACTGAGATGTATGGCACTAATGTGGTATGTCCTGGTGGCACATGCTGTCCCCTCCCACAACCCCACCTCCCTCATCTTCCTTGGATTGCTACCCATCCTGCAAGGCTTAGCTCAAAAACAACTCCTCTGGGGCCTCCCTGGTGGCGCAGCGGTTAAGCGCTGCGCTGTGGAGCTGTCAGCAGCGGCGACATGAGTTCGACGCCCGGCCAGGGAGAATCCCACATGGCGCGGCAGACCAATCCTGCCTCACCCGCTGCTCCCCTCAGCAGTGTATTTCTGATCTGCCTGTTCTGATACCCGCTCTGTCTCTGGTGAACCCTCTCGCCTCCCCACGCCTCTGGCCTGTACCCCAGCTTGTATGTATAAATAAAAAATAAATCTTTAAAAAAAAAAAAAACAATTCCTCTGCTGTCTCTTCACCCAGCATCGGTCCCTCCACCCATCTTGCCACACTTAGACTGGAATGGGGGGTCTAACCTTTCACCACAAAGCATTCCTCAGACTTTCATGCAATATTTAAGGACAGAAAGCAGGTAGCTGGTGGTTATAGTAGCATTATTTCAGACTTCTGTTTATACTTTTTTTACTTTAGTCTCTCTCCATTTCCCTTTTTCCTCTGTCCCAGCCCTTCCCACCAGAACTCATACCTTTACCCCAAGTCCTTCCAGCAGCTAGTCGCCACTCAGCTCCTGCAATCTACACAGCAGTATTCACACGGGGGGGGGGGGGGAGAAGCTAAGCATAAGCCTAACGGGAGAAGTGCTCGGGGTGAGACTGTCACAATTTGGCAAGGCAAGAAATCCAAACTGCTACAAGAGCACCCCCAGCCAGAGTGGAGGAGGTCCCTGGAGTTCCACTCAACAGAGCCAGATGGTGCCGAAGCCTGATGGAACCAGCCACATGAGAGATGATGGCAGCTCCTCACGCACAGGGCCAGGGAGGACTGGCCCTGCGTAGGACTATCACAGCTATAAAAAGTGAATAATGTAATATGCCAAACTCCAATTTTACTTTAAATTGGTATGTAAATTATCTCTCAATAAAGCTATTTTAAAAACTCCACAAAACCTGTTGTACCAAAAAATACACCATGAACAAAATTAAAAGATAAGCCACAGACTGGAAGAAGGTAAGTCACAGACTGGAAGAAGGTAAGTGTAACATACCTAATGACAAAAGGCTTAAACTCCAAAAAATATGTGGTATATGTGAATGTATTTATAAATCAGAAGAGGCAAAGCACCCAACAGAACAACAAGTAAAGGAGAACTGGCAATTCATGTAAAGGGAAACAGCTGCTCAGCCTGACTAATTACACTGGTCAACAGTGAGATCATAATTGACTTTAAAAGGCCCTGATCTGTAGTATCTTGGTGTGCTGAATATGAATATAACCCTGAAAATTTTTTATTGCTCTCGTTTTGAAGATGTTTCATATAATTCATTTTATATGTTTCACCGTGTAAATTTATCCAGTAGGACTGCAACAACATCCTAAATCAGCCTAGAATGATGTCATATTGCATGGCATTGCATAATACCATCATGCACACATCATCCAGAGTTGATTGCATCATTTCCTGATGTAATACAATACTACTGCTAGGCAGCTGCTGAAGTAAGCTGACGTCAGCAGTGCACTAGATAAAACCCTGTCGGAAAGGTTGAGCATTGAACATATTTCAGACTTTGTGCAAGACATTTGAAGCTACTGTTCCATAGAACTGTTGTGATTTTATCCATTTAGGCACAATACAGAACAGTAATGTCTTGAAAGTGTGTTAATGTGGACAATTTCTGCTCTATTTGTGGGGAAGTGACATTTGCCAACCAGAAGAAAAGTATCACTTCTCAAAGTGAAGAAGGCTTATCATCTTTACTTCAGACGCAAGGTTGGTGACCAAGACAAGCCTTGGGCCCCGTATCTATGCTGTGCTACATGTACAACACAGCTTTCACAGTGGTTAAATGGCAAAAGACCATCAATGCCGTTTGCAGTCCCCATGGTGTGGAGAGAGCCAAGCAACCACATAAAAGACTGTTCCTTCTGCTTGGTTCCTCCTCTTCCCGGCAGAATAACAAATCAAAAGAAGTTGAGAATAGTCTACACAAACATTCCGTCTGCATTGAGATGACTGGTTCAACAACTTGCTGCAGGGTGATGAGAAAAAACAAGCATGGAATGCTTTTTGCCTGGTGTCAACAAACTTTCTTGGGAATGTTAGGGCAGAAAACTACAAGGAACTAGTAGAAGACATGCTGATACAGTATCAGAAACTTGGCTGCAATATGTCTCTAAAGATCCACTTCCTTCATTCCCCATGGATTTCTTCCCTGAAAACTGTGGTGTGGTTAGTGATGAACATGGCGAACATTTTCATCAAGATATTGCATCAATGGAACAAAGATACCAGGGAAAATGGTCCATTACAATGCTGGCTAACTACTGCTGGACACTCCCCAGAGATGCTCCTGAACAGCTGTACAAGAGACAAGCGAAGAAATCTAAGAAGTAGTCTATGACTTGATTTTTTTACAGGTATTAACAGTAGGCCTATTACTACTGGCATGCATTTTGTGATGTAAACATCAATTTATTGCAGATTACAAAAAAAGAGAGCCAAAATTAGAATTTGACTGTCATATTCTTATTCAACACATACAAATTGATAGGAAATGACTAATTTTATTTCAGTTATATGACTTTTGTAAAAATTTGTTGATCAGTGTTATCAAGGACATGCAGAGAGAGAAGCCATTCCAAACAGATCTGACTGGTAGAAGATGACAGACATGGTATCAAAAATTAGGGAGAACAGAGAAAACAGGAACTCTCAAACTCTAATGGTGGAAATAGACATCGCTACAAGTTTGGCCACATTAAGCAAAATTTAAAATGCACACACACTAATAATCATATATGGTAATAACAGTAGCTAACATGCATTCAGTGTTTTCAAAGTATATTATTAACTCATTTATTTCTCTATATCCTTTGAGGTATAATTACGGCTCTATTTCACAGATGATGAAACTAAGGCAGAGAAGCTAAGTATCTTTCCCTAAATTACCCAAATCATAATCAGTAAGAGTCTACATGTGAATTCTACTAGATTAATTCTCGTTCAAGAATTATGAAATAATAGAAAATACATTTATAGGCCTCTGCCCACAGTTATTGGAACAGAGCTCCTAAAACCCTGGTAATTTCCCAAGTGATAAGAACACTTAGCAGATGACCCTGAATGGGGGCTGGTCACCACTAAGATAAAACCATGATTAAAAGCTTGGAATTTTAGTCCCACCCCCTACCTTCAAGAGAAATGGAATGGACTTAATGACTGATTATACCTACATGAGGAAGCCTCCATAAAATCCCAATAGCAGGGAGTACGGAAAGCTTCCAGGTTGGTGACCACACCCACACTGAGAGGGCATGCACCCCAACTCCATGGGGACAGAAACTCCTGTGCTCAGGATCCTCTCAGATCTCACCCTGTGTATCTCTTCACCTGGCTCTTCATCTATATTCTTTATCATATCCTTTTATAAACCAGTCAAAGTGAAGTAACTGTTTCTCCAATCCTGTGAATTGCTCTAGCAAATTCATCATTCCTGAGGAAAGCGTTGCAGGAACCTCAGATTTGGAGCTGAGTGGGACACAAGTTGTGGATAATCAGAGGCGACTGGCATCTGAAGTGAGGTAGGAGCGGTCTTGTGTGATTGAGGCGTTCACCTGTGGGATCTGACACCATCTCCAGGTAGACAGTGTTAGAATTGAGTTAAACTGTTGGACACCCAGGCGGTGTCCCAGAAAATTGTTTGCCACACATTTGGTGACCAGAAGTGAAGTGTCATGCGTAAGTATGTAGCAGTGTCAAAGTAGAGGAGTGCTTTTCAACGCAAGGATGCCTCTGCACACTGTTATAATGAGAAACTGCTGAAATGTTTGCAATATGGGAATCAATACAGTGGGGAACAGTCATATAAGAATGCCACGTAGGGGCCTCCCTGCTGGCGCAACGGGTTAAGTCTCAGCACTATGAATCTATCGGCAGCCACTGCAGTGCAAGTTCAATCTCCGGCCAGGGAGCTTCCCACATGGCGCAGCAGACCTCTCCTGTCTCACCCACTGCCCCCCTCAGCAGTGTACTTCAGTAGATCCACCTGTTCTGCTTCCCACTCTGTCTCTGGTGAATCCTCTCACCACCCCACACTCTGGCCTACACCCCAGTTCTTGTATGCATAAATAAATAAATAAAGAATGCCATGTAGCAGTTAAGATGAATGAATGAAATGCATGAATAACAATAGGTTTTCACCTCAGAAACATAATATCAAGCGAAAAATTCATTTGCAAAATAAAATGCACATTCAGAGATACATTATGTAAAATTTTAAATATATAAAATAGCACTATACATTGATACAAGGATATAGACTTAGAGAATGCACCCTGATTTCCTGATAGTGGTGGCCACTGGGGAGGGAGAATAAGACCTCTGAGGCAAAAAGGATCAAATATTAATTTTAGGTTGCAAAGTACACAGTAGTTTATTATATTACTCTCTACACTTGAGTAAGTGTCTGAGGGAGCCTGAGTGGATGCTTCACTAGTTCCAGAAAAGGGCAAGTTGAGGGCACAGCCGTAGGGAAAGTGGAACAACCACACACTGTGTGAGTATGGCCCAGGCCCTGCCAGGCACAGGGGTGGCAGGGCTGGGAGCTGGGCCAGGGGAGAGCAGGCTGGGAGAGCAGAGCTGGCACAGGGGAAGATGAGAGGCTATAGCAAGGCTAGGGCAACACCAGGGTATTATTTATGGTGTAGGGAAGGAGGAAAAGGGTAGGGATGGCAGGGAGAAAACTGAAGGAAGGAGAAATCTAGGAAGGGCTGCCAACATCTCAAGGGGGGGCCAGAGGGAAGATTTCACAGCTGGAGGTGAGAGAGGACTGTTATACTCACCATTCCTATTGCTGCCACCCAGCCTAGCCGGGGGCTAGAGCTGGCCAAACACCTCCTGGTTACCAGGGTATCAGATCAAATTTGCTTTGCTGAGGTTAAATTATCTGAACAGATTAGAAGACATCTTTTGGGGCCTCTTCCTCAACTTTTATGTCACATTTCCAATAAATGTTGTGTTTTGATTTATTTTGATTATCTCACTTTTAATTTTCAGGAGCTCTCTCTTACTCTCTGATTGTTGGTTCTAGTCACATTCTGTTCTATGACATGCAACAATTCTGTTCTAGTGGATGCAATAATTAATTATCGGCTTGGCTTTTTTGTTTTTGTGGGTTTTTTAGGTTTTTCTCAGCTCCTTGAATTATCTGTTTTTTCTTCTAAGATCCTTTTCATTTTTATTTGTTTTGGTCTGTCTTTCATGTTGGAAGCTTTCCTCAGATGTATGATTTGGGGTCTTTGGCTTACTGTTCATACTTAGTGAGGCATCACAACGCTTACCAGAAACTCTTCACACAAGAAGCAAGTTTATCTGCTGGAGCTTATCTACATGGTAGTCAGGAGAGTCCTGACTTGCTGGATTCCAAAACATCCTGTAGATCTTTTCTCTGGGACCAATCAGTTTCTAGAGAGGAGTTTGCCAAATTTTTGCCTAGCAGATAACAAGCCTGGCTGCTATCACTTTGGAAGCCAAGTGGGAGGGAAATGGAGTGGGAGGGGATGGGTTTTGAATATGGAATCTTATCACCATCCCGTGCTTGTTATTTTAAAGCCTGGTACTTCTCAAGCTAAATTGCTCCAAAGAATAAATTGTACTCCCTTGTCTGGATGGGGAAGAACAATGAGTAGGATGTGCTCTTAAGGGAATTAGGAGTTTGATCATTCCTTATATAAATTTCCAACAAAAAGTCCTGCTTTTAGTCCTGCATATATACCTCTAAAGCACAGGGCTTTAAGGCACTTTATACATCTAATCCTGCACCTTTGTGGAGCTGTAAAGTGAATCTTCCTTCTTATCAGTGTACCCCTCCATCAATATAAAGATTTCAGCTTTTTCTGCTCTGCTACAATTATCACTTATTCATCTATCTTTTGTCTTTCAAAAACATGATATCTTTTATTATCTTTTATCTCCTGTTCTCTTTGCTCTTGTGGGTTTATCACTTATTATTCTCTTGCAACCAGTTCATTAAAGTTTAAGGAGGAAATAAACACATCAATCTACTACTTTTAATCAGTACATAGGTGTCATTGTCCCTCCCCACTGCTCTTTTATTGTCATTAAAATTCTGACTGCCAAGGGTTGTATTTGGTTCACAAAAGAAAAATTATATAAAGAAAGAAAAGAATGAATTTTCCTGTGGCAGCTGGGCAAAGAATGAGAAGAAAGAGTAAAGAATAAAGAACAATGACACAGAAGGATGCCTTATATATCCATGAGAACGGAGAATATGTAGCACAAAAAAACCTCCTTGTGACTAGACAAAGCAAGGAGGGGTAAAGTTTAGCAGTCATGTGAGTGGCCTGAGGGGAAGGAGGTGGTGAGATCAAGCATCTTCTTTTCCTTCACTGACCATCACGAGACACTGCTGACCCAAGACAGCTTGGGTGGCTACAGTTAATAGGTAGGAAGGGAAAAGAGCTGACTGCAGTTTGTTTCTATCTGAAAGTCATTTACAAGACATGAACTTGAAAAATGGCTTTAAGAAAGTGTTGCGTTGAAGAGTTGTTATTATCAAGAATGACACACTTGAAAGTCCACAGGATAGATACCACAAGCATTCGAGTTGATCCCCACTCTTATTTATCACCTAGAATACTGAGACTATCAGAATTTCCAGTGGAATTTCTGATAATCTATTTTTAATGAATTTCCCAGGGTTTCTGATGTATGATTGAAACTTGGAAACAAAAACAAAAAAAATTTAAAAAGTAAAATAATTTATAAATAAATTAGGAAAAAAACAAGTAAGAACACACTCCTAAAGTGATTCTGTATATTTTTAAGTACACAAACACACTGAGTTGTTGGGGACAGTGAGTAGGAGACTAACCTTTCACTACTGACCACATAAGGAATCTGCCCTCCAAATATTAATATATTCCTTGAGCCTGGTACTTTCTCAAGACTTTTTTGTTTGTTTTTTAGACATGGAGATTTAGTCTGTTGTAATTACATTCTTACTATAAAGAAAAATGTCCTCCCTTTCTTTTTAAAGTTAATAGAACTGTTTCAGGTTTACAATAAAATCAAGCAAACAGTACAGAGATACTTACAAAGCGCATCTGTTTGAATATCACTTGCAGCTACTCCCGGGCTGTTAGTGTGAGAGTCAGCATGATATTTTCAATCAATGAAAGTTCTTTTCAGCTAAGCACACATACCGTTCTTGAACAGCTTTAGTGTAAGCCCCCGCATTCAGTGTTTTTCTGATCAAGTCACAGATGTGAGAGCTCTCTCCTGGGCATCGAGGGAGTCCAAAAACACCTATAGCAGTAAAGATATAGAGTCACTCCTTCAATAATCGTGTACTGAATACCTGCCACGTGCAAGGCACTGTGCAAATCAGTAACAAACCACAGCTAGACCCTGGTGTCATTTAGTCCTCAAGAAAAGAATGTATTGAGAATTAATACTATAACCAGCTTCTTCCAGTGTTCACACACTCTTTTCTACCTAATTTAGGACCTTTGTACCTGCTCCTCCATAGACCTTTGTACCTTTGTACCTCCTCTTTTCCCACTTCAATGGCTGGCTACATTCTCATCTCTCAGGCCTCAGTTAGAAAAGTCATCTGACCACCTTGATTCAAATAGTATCCAATTCCATTTCCCTTTAAACAGAAAACCTGTTATTTTTTAAAGGATTTCATCTCTTCTTGCAAATTTTACAGATTAAAAAAGCTTAGACACTATTCTTTGCCTAAGCCTAAATTCAGTAGTACATCACCAGGAAAGGTGGTTAGAGTTTCCTAACTCCTCATCCACCACCTGCTCTGTGGCTACAACCATCCTACCTCCAGAATTCATGCTAATAACACTGGAGAGGGGTAAATATCAACCTAATGTTTACCTGTGTTCCCGGCCTCTAAACTCCTAAGTCGCTCCCTATATCTTCATCAATGCTGCTTAGTTTGTCATAAACTAAAAACATCAGGATTTTGCAAGGATGGCTGACTTCTTATACAAGTAGAATTATTTGAATTTTTTTTAATCAAGTGGTGATATGGGATAAAACAGAGAAAGCAGGAGGCAATGAGACCACAGTTACCTTGATGTTGTCCCCCAAATGTGATCAGATTGATCATGGGAGGAGATGGGCATCTTTGGGCCACTGCCCTCCTGGGGGAAAAAGAATCATCATTTCTGTCAGATGGAAATGTATCATCAGCTATCAACTTCCCAGACAAAGCTACTTAAACCTGCGGTTCCCCAAAGCACAGAGTGTCAGAATTTTTCCTCTGATGTGGCCAAACACAACTCTTTATTATTATAGAAAATAAATTAAGTTCCATGAAGTTTCTTACATAAAACAACATTTTAGAATACTTCCCCTTGCAAGTAAGGTGAAGAGTCCAAAAGAATTAGAATTATGTTGATAAAAGGAAAAAAAAGTCAATTCCATATAAGCAGTATGATATATCAGAGACTTACAGAAACTGGCCTCCCTGGGAAAATCCCATAGCATTGTACCCTTGCTGCAATTTAGGGTCCTTAGCAAGCATCTGACACACTGTCGTGACTTGAGAATTGACATTCAAGAAGAAGCTGTTCTCCACATCCTAAAAGAGGAGTCACAGAGGAATGAAAGGATGGAACAGAAAACAACCACCAGCATCTTTTCTAAGGGGTGAACTTGTTTAGGTTGGTATCCTCACATAAGCCAAGAGTTAAATTACCACTGTACAGCTTACTGTTAAAAATATAATGTAAAAAAAAAAATCAGCAGGCAACTATAAATCAGAGGCACTCTGCAAGGGAGGGGGAGGTAGAGGAATCAAAATAGGTGTGAGAAGAGCACAGGGGACTGTGGTGATGGATCAGGGGTGAACTGGTAGTGGGAATTTTACAGGGAATACACCTGAAAGGAGAAAGCATGCATTGTACAAAATGAACAATGATGTAAAATACATATAATAAAAAATAAATAAATATAAAACATTTTAACAGTACATTCAATGAAATCAGCCAGTAAATTTTCCAAGAAACAGCTGTGAAGGACCTTACCTCCATCAGGGTCTTCCCAATCTCTAAAGATAAGACATAAATTCCAGGTATTTTCTTCTCAACCATTTTTTTAATAGCACCCATGCTTAAGGGATTACAACAGCTGTCTCCTAGACAACACAGAGAATGAAGGGACTCGTGAATCAAAACAGTATTTTTCTAAAAATTTTTTAAAAGATTTATTTATTTATACATACAAGCTGGGGTACAGACCAGAGGGGTGGCCAGCGAGAGGGTTCACCAGAGACAGAGTGAGGAGCAGAACAGGCAGATCAACAGAAACACACTGCTGAGGTGAGCAGCAGGAGAGACAGGAGAGGTCTGCTGCGCCATATGGGAATCTCCCCAGCCAGGCGTCAAACTCGCGTCGCCGCTGCGGACAGCTCCACAGCGCAGCGCCTAACCGCTGTACCACTGGGGAGGCCCAAAACAGTATTATTTTTAAAAAACTTTTGTGCTTCTAAGGGCATTATCAAGAATGTGAAAAGACAACAGACAGAATGGGAGTAAATGTCTGCAAAACAGGGGCCTCAGGCCTCCCTGGTGGCGCAAGGGGGTGTCTCAGCACTACAAAGCTATCAGCAGCCACTGCAGCACCAGTTCGATCCCCGGCCAGGGAACTTCCCACATAACGCAGCAGACCTCTCCTGTCTCGCCTGCTGCTCCCCCTCAGCAGTGTATTTCAGTCAATCTGCCTGTTTTGCTCCCCACTCTGTCTCTGGTGAGTCCTCTCAACCCCCCACACCTCTGGCTTACACCCCAACTCTTGTATGCATAAATAAATAAATCTTAAAAAGTCTGCAAAACATATTATGATAAGGGTTTAACATCTCCAATATATAAGGAACTCCTACAACTGAACAAGAAGATAACCTAATTTTTAAAATGGGAAAAGGACTTAAACAGACATTTTTCCAAAGAAGATATATAAATGGCCAACAAGCACATGAAAAGATGTTCAACTTCACTGATCATCAAGGAAATGCAAAATCAATGAGATAACACCTCACAACTACTAAGAAGGTTTTAATTTGAAGGAAAAAATACTAAAAACTGGAAAACAACAAGTGTTAGCAAGGATAGTTTGGTGAGTTCTCATAAAATTAAACATACAAAATTACCATATCATCCAGCAATTTCCCTTCCAGTTTTCTACCAAGAAAAATGAAACTATCCATCCATGCCAAAACTTGTACCTCAATATTTATAATGGCATTATTTATCATAGCCAAAAGGTAGAAAAGACCCAAATGTTCCTCAACTGATAAATGGATGTGGTATATACATACAATGAAATATTATCCAGCCATAAAAGGGAATGAAATACTGACACATGGTACAATGTGTCACGTGTGTACACATGCTACACAAACCTTGAAAATATTATTCTAAGTGAAATAAGCCACACACAAAAGGTCACGTTTTGTATTATTCCTTTTATATGATATATCCAGAATAGGCAAATCCATAGAGACAGAGAGCAGACAACATTTCCACAGGGTGGTAGGAAGGAGGAAGGAGGAATTATTACTTCATGGACATCGGCTTTCGCTAGGGTGATGAAAAGTTTTGAAACTAGAGAGAAGTGGTAGTTGAACAATGTTGTGGATACACTAAATGCCACCGAATTATATATTTAGTTTTATATGGCTAACTGTATGTTACATAAATAACACCTCAACTGTTCCATACAATATAACTAGGACATGAAATATACAACTGAAAAATAAACTGGGTACATATTTCCCCTTTATCATTTTGGTACATTTGGGGTTAAGAAATTCAAATCCCCTTTGGAGTCTGGTTTCTTTTTAGGACTAGAGTAAGATAAGTGCCTGGGACACAAAATTTAGGAAATCATTCACTCTCTGCTGATCCAGAATTGTTACAAACTAGAGAGTGAGGGCCTCCCTGCCTTACCCTAGTCTCAGTTCTGCTTCCTTTCCTGTTTAAGGAAGCAGACCTAAGAACAGGAAGCAAAGTCACCAGTCATGAGTGGGAGAAATGAACTGAGGTCATTTTCCATTTCAAACTTAATCATTCCATTTCAATCTGAGAGGAAGCTCAGAATTGGTTTTTAAAGAAAGAAAACCTAAGGCCTTGAGCATCTTCCATTTCTCTCACAATAACTTTCACTGCACTGAACTGTTGGTTATTTAACTGCTTGCCCATAGGGGCTGACTATGCTCTGAGAGAGCACAGGTCATCTGGCGTTCTATTTTAACTGCACTGTAGGAGCCCCAGGACCTGGCATGGAGTCTTAAAAAGAACTCTCTATATTTACTGATTCTAATTTCTGGTGAACATTTTTCTCTAGCCCATTCCAGTATGGCTGTCTCTCACCACTCCCCCAAAACTACTTTTGTCAAGGTCATTACTATTCTTCATATTGCTAAATTCACTAACCAATTGTCCACACTTATTTGACTTTACCTGTCAACAACATTCCATAAAGTTGATTACACCTTTCCTCGTGAAACATTTGCACTTTGCACTCTTTCCTTCTTCTCTACTTCCCTGGTTGTTCTATCATTATTTCCTTTGTTAGTCCTTCTCAGCTCTACAACCTCCAAATACAGAGTGCCTCAGGGCTCAATTCCAAGACCTCATGCCTCCTTTGATTCTCACTCCCCAGGAGATCTTGCCTAGTCTTCTGACTTTAAATACCAGCCATATGCCAAAGGTCCCAACTGAAATCTCCAGCCTGTATCCCTGTCCTAGAATTTGTACTCCAAACACCTGTACAACATCATCTGGATGTCTAACAAGCATCTCAAATTTCCTAAGTCCAAAAGCAGATTCTTGATCTTCTCTCCACCCCAAATTTGCTCACTCTACAAGCTTCCCCATTTTGGTAAAATGACAACTTCATTCTTCTAATTGTCCAGACCAACACCTACAGGAACATCCTTGACTCCTTTCTTTTTCTCATTCCACATCTAATCAGTTAGCAAATCCCATTGGTTCCACCTTCAAAATATTCCAAATTTTGACCACTTCTTAGGATCTTCACCATCAGTGTACTGTTTCAAGGCACCCCAAGTTATTGTTTAAATTATTTCAATAGCTTCCTAATGTGTCTCATTGCAAATGCCATGACCACCTATAATCTATTCTTAGTACAGCTACTAAAGTGGTCCTTTAAAATGTAAGTAGATCTTGTCACTCATCTGTTCAAAATCCTTTCCATCTCATTCTAGCCAATCTCTACGGTAGACTGAGTTGGCCCAGTGACACTCTAACTAAACGCCTATTTTCTTGCTCATTCTGTTCCAGCCACAATGACCTGAATGTTGGTCCTTGAATATACCAGACACTTCTGCCTCAGGGTCTTTAATCTGCTATTGTTTCTACTAGATATCCATTTAACATCTCCCCTCATCCATTTCAAGTGTTTCCTCAGGTAACACTTTCTCAGTGAATCCATTATAATTGCAAGCCTCCCCTCGTCTCTCCCTCTGTTGTATTTTCCGCCATTGCTGTATATTCTTATTTATTTACAATCCGTCTCACCCTTGCAAAGTAGGTTCCAAAAGAGCACAAAATTTAGTCTATTTCATTTACTACTATACCCTCAGCATTCAATAGGTGATCAATAACTATGTGCTAAATGTGTAAATGAACTATAGGTGCCTGTTCATTCTGAACTGAATGAACAAAAGAACGGACAACCGCTTAGGTAGCCCCAGACCAGCTGTCATGAGCAAAATGCCACATGCTGCACCGAGGCCAAAGCTGTGCGAATTAAACGCTAGTGCAGAGCACAGCACGTAAAACCCCTCTGCTAGCGCACACCAACAACGCAACTCTCCAAGGTAGAGTAGTCCCTAAATGCTAAAACATCGCGACAGCCCGGTGCTGTGTGACCACCTTCGCTCTCTACACTCTCACTGTGCAGACCCGAACCCACGGGGGGAGAAAGAGTCGCCAAACCTTTTGACCCTCTTCTCAGTTACTCACTTAGTTACTCAATTAGTTAATGACTCACCCATCCCATGCCAGATCACCAGCGGCAGGGGCGCAGACGGGTTGAGATGCCCCAGCGCCGCGGCAGGGCAGGCCCCGGGTAGGAGGACAGCAGCCAGGAGCCACAACGAGCTGGGCGACGCCATCTTGACTGGATCACATGACCGCGCTCTTCAGCCGGGTTAGGCGCTGGCGGGGGCGGGGCGGCACTCTTCCATGCCTCAGTCAGCTAGGTGAAGTGGTCGTCGGTACAGGTATGTTGCTCAAAGTAAACCCCCAACCACGATGAATCAAAATGAACGCCAACGTTCATTCCGCGCTTACTATACATTCTAAGTGCATTACAGCTTTACCCCTTTACACGACTTAATGCTCGTAAGAAGTCTGTATATGCACTTCTCATTGTACAGGTCAGGACATTGAGACACTGAGAATTTGGATAAGATACCAAGATCACACGTAGAGCATATTGTTGGGTCCAAAGTCGTTGTTTGTAACCACAGCACAGTACTGCCTTTGGATGAAGAATATTTTGAAGAAGAAAGGAAGGAATGATTCATCTCTCTATTAGAAATACAGGGGGAGGAATGCTTTCCAGCCAGGAGTAATCGTGGTAGCATGTGGTATGTTGCGTTGTTCAGGATCTTGAAGGAAAAACAGGCTTTCAACAGACGAAGATAAAATGCAGGGGAGAGACTAGAATGAGCTAAGGTAGAAAGGAAGAAAAGAACAGTGTGTTTTGTAGAAAATGGCAGGGCTTCCAGACTGACAAATCATCTGTTGGATGTATAAGAGTGATGGAAAAAGCTCCTGTCACTTCCTGGTCCTTCCCCACACAACCCTGTCCCCAGCCAGTGCCAAACCATTTTATATTCTATTGCCAAATTCGTTACTTAGTTCACTTTCTTCATCTTAGTTCCCCGCTCAGTTTTCCAGGCTCGTTTTTTTTTTTTTTTCCCCGAGAGACACATCAAAATAGTTTTAATAGGGAGGTTAGTAATTAGGGTGAATCCACTATATAAAGGAATATTGTGAGGTAAGTTTATAAAAGATAAGGTAGATTTACATATAGTGACACAAAAAATGTCCTCAATATATTGTAAAAGAAAAACTGGCTACACACTCCCTAGAAGCCCTTTTATAATGATGCTTTTGGGATTAGTGGTTAGTTGTTCGTTGAAAATGCATACTCATAAGGCATTATACGAGATATATTTTTGTTTATTTTAAGAAAAGTCAGTTTATTGTATACTGTAAGCATTTTCTTTTAAATTCCTTCACCCAACTTTTGAGGTAGACTCAGGCTTTTTCTGTGATTATGGGGCTTCTGAAGTGTTTCTTGGAGTGATTTGTGCTTGTTGCCCATAACAATTCGTCTATGATTTCTTTAAATATTTTGCTAAAGTGGAACAATAACTGCAGGCATTGTGAAACAAAGCAGATTTCTACAGATTTCTCATCCATACCTAACACAACAACTTTTAACAACTTGCCTCCAACAAGCCATTCCAAAGCACTCAGTTTTCATAGAAAACATCTTTTATCTTTGTATTCATATATTTAATAAATTTTAAAAGAAAACAATTATAAAATTATAATAGTAAATATCACTGATACAAGGTAGTGAGATAAAACTGACATTTGGTAGTTAGATAGCTCAACTGGCAGCTCAATTAAAAGAATTAAAGTCTCTCAAAAGTTGCTTCCTAGCCATGTTTAATATGTTATGGACATGGCTAAGTACATTTTAGAACTGGGAGAGTAGAATAAATAGGAATTTAAAAAGTAACTGTGTTTTTGAAAAAATATGTATATTATGTTCTTGGTTGCAACACTGTTTTTACTCAGAATCATTAGATTGTGCACATGAAATGGGAGAATTTTATGGTATGTAAAGTCTGCCTAAATACAACTGTTTTTCATTGTGTTTCTAGTGATTTTCACTGAAAGGTTGAGGCACTGACCAAAAAAAGAAAAAAAAATATATGTTTGTGTGTGTGTGTGTGTGTGTGTGTGTGTGTGTGTGTGTACATATAAAGATCAGAGAACTGTTTAAAGTGATAGTCTGGCAGTTATATTATAAGGAACTTTAACTTTTTATTTTATATACTTCTGCATGGTTTGAATTTTTATAGCACGACAGATCTTTTATCTTTTGCAGGTTTCCTCCCCAGTTTTATTGAGATGTAATTGACATAAAATATTATATTAGTTAAGGTGTGCAACAAATTGATTTGATATCTATATAGACATGTAAGCTTTATAATTATAAAAATTAGAAAAAATATACATTGTAAAAATTATTATACTTACAGGTTAAGATAATGAAATAAAACTTTCTCATAGCTTTTTTTTCACCAATACCTAAAGAAGTTTAAAATGTTAGAAATCATACCCATAGTAAACAAAGGGTAACAACTCAGTATCTTAAATAATAACAAGTGGCAGTGAAGGAAAGAAATAGAAAATTCTGGTCTGGAGCCTGACAAGGCTTCCAGTCTTGGCTCCATTCCATCAAAACTGATACTGTTAGGTCCATAAAATCCTAGGAATGAACACATGTATCTGCACATATAGTCTAAGAGAGAAGAAAATTAAGTGGTTTCCTTATCTTTCATATCTCTGGAAATGTGAAAAATGATCAGTGGAGAGAAGAAGGTAAAACGGAAGCAAACTAAATTGTGGGAGTTAACAGAGATTGAGACTATTTCCCATAGGAATGGACTATATCAACCTCTCGTACAGTGAACTCTGTAATAGACACATAAACCCTCATAAATGATTACAGAACATAGGTTTCTAACAAAGGTCAGACACCAAATCCCTGAGTTCTGTCTTCCCCTCTCCTACAGAAAAACTTATAAATCATAGAAAAAAATGTATACATCATAAAATAACAGCTCTCGAACTGTAACTTATTAGAAAAATCAAACCAATTTCAGATAAAATGGGAATTCAGCAGGTAAGCAAAGAAGCAGAAGAAAGTCATTCCAAATACTTTGAGCTCTAGAATAATCTAAAATAAAAATGAACTCTCTATACTAAGAACTCAAATATGAGATAATAAAATAGTTGAAAGAGATGAATTGGGAAATTGCACATCTAATAAAACAGAGACCAAAACAATATCATTATAGAACTGATAAATACATCAAACAACAGGGGACAGAGTAAACATGGCAATAAGTGGAATTTTTATATGGAGGCAAGACCTGAAAAATAATCATGATAAAGCCAAATGAAAAACAAAGAGATTAAAGTAATCAGAGAGAGACTAATAAATATGGAGGGCAAATGATGTCCCTGCAGTTAAGAGCTCATTAAATGGAGTAGAAGTATTCAGAGTCCAGAGTTCTAGCCATGACACTATTGAAGCACCACAGAAGTATCAAATATATAAAAACAAAAGTTTCCTTAAAAGTGATGAATTAATCTGTAATTTGCAATGTCCAAACAAGACATTTTGATAAAAATTCAATCCTGAGATATATATTAATTTATTGATATTCAGATATCCACGCAGAAAAAGCAAATCACCTATAAGAAAATAGAGGCTGTCCTCAGATTTCTTAACAGCCAACACCCAGAAACAGAAGACAATGGAGCACTGACTACAGAGTTCTGAAAGAAGAAAAGTGCGATTCAAGAATGTTATACCTACCCAAGATGTCCTTCAAAAATAAAGGCACTAGGCAGAGTCCTGCAAATATAAAAGAACTCATAGAAAAGAGAAATACTTGAAGATGAAATTCAGTCAATTAAGAAATAGGACAAAATTAAGATGTTGAGAATTGAAAAATATTTTTAAGAGGACGTAATGAACATTAAGTCCATTTAAAAACAAAATGCTGAACATGTATAGATTACAGAACATGTGCTGTTTTAGAAAAAATATGTGACACACAACTTAACAATGTAAAATAATGTGACTAAGAAATATTAGACCCTAAGGGAAGGGGTGATGGAAGATAGTGTGATTGTGCTGATGTCTTGATCTTCTGTAATGGGCTGAATTGGTCCTGATTTAAATTAGGTTTTTTTGAAAGAAAAAAAATATCAAAATCACTTTTCCTAACCTTACACTGATATTTTAAGAAACAACAGCCCTTGTAGTAAGTAAGCCCGTTTTGGTGTATAGCTTTTTTAAAAAGTTTCTTTTTATCCTGTTAAGTTTGAGTAATCTTGAATTTAATATTTTGAAATTTTTTAATAACACTTATGATGAATTTTTATTTTATTTTTCCAGGGGAGAATGCAAATGCATTTCCCCACACCACAAATTATGCAGTCGTGTTTCCAACTTCTGGGTCAGCACACCCAGATTGTAATGGATGAGCCTCGCTGTATAGGAAAACACCTTCGTAATCAAGGAATTTCTCCTGCTGGTAAGTATAATGTATAAAGTATTTTTATAAGTATAATAGTACCATTTTTGAAAAGTAGATTTTCTATTTATATACTTATCTACTATCCTATCTCTATAAAAGCACAGAAAGATATTTATAATGATGTTAATTAAATGCTAATAATGGTTATTTTTAGATGATGGAGTCTAGAAATGCTTTTTTCTTTGTGCTTTTCCTTTTGTACTGTTTAAATTCTTTACAATGAAAATGTATTGTTTTTATTAGAATGAGAAGCTTATTTTTCCTGAAACAAAACTAAAAGCAAACCTTCAACACTTCTAGTTTTCTGGTCGAAACTTTCGTAACCAAAATAAAAACCTAAGCTGTCTTCCCAAATCCATCTCCCTTTGCTCCCACATCAATAAGACTGACTTTAAGAGACACGCCCTGAAAACTCCTACTTCAACTCCTCCCAAATCATTTTTACCTTCTTGAATAGGCTTGCTCTCTGTAACTCTACCTGCACAAGTGCAGCTCATCCTACAAAACTCAGCCTCTGGTCTGCCTCCTCCATTAACTTATACACAGCTCACCTACCCCCACTGCAGCATTTTGAAATTGAGTAGTTAAAAGTATTCATATAGAAAAGTACCAACAGAGTTCTTACTTACTCTGGACTTGATTTTAAAAGGAACCATTAGTGAATAACAAGTAACATTCTCTCAATGTAATCAATTCTAGGTTGCTATTTTTATAAGTAACGTCTGAAACTTATTAATATTGTAATAGGAAAAGAGAACTTGCAAAACCTGAATTTCAATGTAACTCCAAAAAATACTGAATGTTGGTAGGTAAGATACATGTAAATTACCTGAATAGACAAGGAACAGTGGGAACATAGAAGTGTCTGAATGCGCAATGGTTTCAGTTTTCTTTTTACATACAAGAAATAAAAATGCCTTTTATAGATTAAAAATTTTTTAAGTCATTTGCCATTAAAAAACATGCTTATTAACAATCGAGATCTAGATTCCTACGGACTTTTCAATATGATAATTAGAGGTTTCACAAGTTGCCACATACAGTAAATACTCTTGACTGAGAAACAGTCTACTCCTGTAATCAGGGTCATGCATGATACTGGTGACAGTAATGGCTAAAAGTAATACCAATATTTTTTTGTTTGTTAACTTTTGGGAGCTACAAAAACAGTATTAAAAGTAAGATTGTTTTAATAGACATGTTATCTACACTAAATTTTTTTGAGAAAATTTTTTCATCTTTTTGCCCAATGGAAAAGAATATCTCTTTTTTTGTAACACTGACACATCTTTTAAGGCTTTTGAATTTTATTTTTTACCATATATAAAGACATATGCAAGTAATATTTAAATTGTAAGAAGGGCATAAAAAAACGATCTTTTGCCTCTCTTTCTCTTCATTTCTTACTAAATCTCACTTTCTACAGGCATTTCTGTTAACAGTTCCTGCTGTTTAGTTTTCTTTTTTTTAATAAATATTTTATTTATTTACTTTTGTTACTCATATCTTTTACATTATTATGTGTTCCCCATAGGTTACCCATCACCTGTTCACCCGTGAAGCCAGCACCTTGTGCTTCCCTCTACCCCCGTCTTGAGCCCTTACCCTCCCCCACTCCCCTGCTGAATGTCGCATTCTTATTTGGTTCCCCTATATTCCTGCTATAAGTGAAACCATTCAATATTTTTCTCTTTCTTTCTGGATTATTTCACGGATCATGATCCCTTCTAGTTCCATCCATGTTGCCGCAAATTGCATGTGTTTGTCTTTTTTGAATGCTGAATAGTATTCCATTGTATATATGTACCACATCTTCTTGATCCAGTCATCTATTTTTGGGCATCTGGGTTGTTTCCATACCTTAGCTATTGTGAACAGTGCTGCAATAAACAAGCGGGTCATATGGAAGCTCCCTTTCTAGCAGTTTGAGGAAACGCCACACAGTTTTCCATAGTGGTTGGACCAATTTGCATTCCCACCAGCAGTGTAGGAGAGTTCCTTTTTCTCCACATCCTTGCCAACATTTGTTGTTACCTGTTTTTTTAATGTGCGCCATTCTCACTGGGATGAGGTGGTATCTCATTGTGGTTTTAATTTGCATTTCCCTGATTATAAGTGATGTTGAACATTTTTTCATATACCTGTTGGCCATTTGCTTTTCTTCTTTGGAGAAGTGTCTTTTTGGCTCTTCTGCTTTTTGGCTCTTTTTTGACTGGATTGTTGACTTTGTTTTTGTTGAGTTGTGTGAGCTCTTTGTTTTTAGTTTTCTTAATGTTTATCATTTCTTCAATTAGTATAATTCTTTATTGGTTTGTCAATTTTAAATTGTATTTCACCACAGTAAAAATAAATTAACAAATTTTCCCTTCTTTCCATTTCTCAGTACCTTTAAATATTGTTAATTTTTAAATTAATTTATTAATTGTTAAAATTAACTTTGTTAATTATTATACTTTTATATTATTATATTATATTATTTTGTGACTAAATTAAATACAAAATTAATTTGTATATAGATTGACTAAAATTAAAAACCAGATCCCAGCATTTACCATAATTCTATAAATATTAATATTAATTGTCGAACCAAGTAATATGACTAGACCCTTAGTAGGAATTTAGGAACATTTTCCGACGTCATTACAAAAGGGAGTCTTCCATGTGTTGGGACATCATGCCTCTTTTATTCTTTCCCAATTGACTCTTTAACCTCTATGACTTATGTCCCATCTGGGCCTCTGTGTTAGACTCCATTTTCATTTTACCAAAATGTATTTATGAGCAATTTCTCCTCATAGAGTATGTGGTATTAAACATTTTAAGTTCTTACAGGTTTCTTACTTCACCCTCATATCCATTTGGCAGTTTGGCAATGTATAGAATTCTGACAAAGACTCTCTCCTTGACCA
This sequence comes from Scalopus aquaticus, assembly GCA_004024925.1. Classification (NCBI taxonomy): domain Eukaryota; kingdom Metazoa; phylum Chordata; class Mammalia; order Eulipotyphla; family Talpidae; genus Scalopus; species Scalopus aquaticus. The sequence goes on along the minus strand of PVIJ01001163.1, from coordinate 147,391 downwards.
AACTTTAAACAGACTCCTCTGAGGCCTCTTTTTGACTGTGTCTCATCCTTGGGTTCTGCCCCTAACCTGCCTACTCCAATTTCAGCAATAATCCTGCTAAGTCAGTTTAGCAAGCATCCCCAATCCTTGATATCTGATCACCATGGATATCTGATCAAGTTCTCATTCTCCGCCTTTGATGGCTAAGTCCTTGGTTTGTTTTTAGCAAGAATATGGTTAGACATGTTTGTCAAGAATCCCCCTACCCTTAATGTTTCCTTTAGTAATTTTCCATCCACTGATCCCCTCACTCAGCATTTTGCCTACAAATCCCCTGCAGTTTTTGCTGTATTTGGAGTTGAGCTCACTTTTACTAAAGCATCTCTCCCATATTGTAATAGTACTAAATAAAATCTGTCTCTCCTGCCTTTAACTAGAGCCAGGCTCTAGTTTTGTTTCTTTTAATGAATTTTAAGTTCAAATACTTCTTCCTTCAAAGCTTGAAAACAGTTATTCTAATGATGATACTAGTCTCACACCTTTATAGAGAATCTGTTTTGTTTGCTTGCTTGCTTTTTTCTCTTGATGCTTGCTTAGCTAAAGAGACAGTTGGTTTAAGTTTCTTCCGCATGTATGTCTTTCCAATAAGTATAGCCATGAACCTGAGGCTGTATATGAGCAGGAGGTACATATCATATCATCAGGCCAGCTTGTTTGCATGCTGCATGAGGAGAGGCAAGCAGTCTGGAGACTTCCATATCTGATTCCACGAGGGTGGAGTGCGCTACATGAATTGCTCCTGAGTGAAGTTGCTGCTCCCCATCTCATTTATGCAAGTCCGATCTGCTGCCTCTTAGGCTAAATATTCTGTCTAGAAACCTGCTCCAGGAAAATCCCCACTGTCTTCAGAGAGCATCTGTGCTGTGACTTGCAAAGAAAGCAGTTAGGTTCTTCCTTTGGTAGATGAGTGTGCTAGACTAGCTGTTGGAAATTCACACCACTTACCCACTTCGCTATTCCCTTATATCATAGGAACTGGAAATACAGTATATACATTTTCCAAAATCCCTTATGAATGGAGTTCCAGCTAGTGCCAGCTAATGAAAAGTGTTCATATGAGATTTGGAAAGTAAAAGAGAAGCAGAAGCCATATATTATTGCTCCTTGAGCAGCAGAAGGAAGACAAGAGATTTCTAAGGGGTGTCCAAGTATTTCCCCACCAATCACCCACTTTGGTCAGCAGAAATCATTCCTAAATCTTTTCACTCTCTGAAAGCTAGTGGCAAGTCTAAGAGCAAACAATAACTTTCCCCTGCACTGTCTGTCAACTCTTCTAGTAGTTTGTTGAAACAACTTTCCCCCAGAAATGAATTCTTTCCTGCTTGAAATATCAAAAGTAGTGTAAGTTTCCACAACTGATTTCTTGCTGACAAAGATAAGGAGAACTGGAAAGATAAACTTGCTTTGAGAGGAGATTAAGTAGAGAATGTCCCATATGGTGAGGGCAGGAGGTTACTCTGAGAAGAGAGAATGCTGGAATCACTGGAGTCACAGCAGAGAACAAGGGGCCCTGGAGCCTGTGAAGGAGAAGGTGCCTCCAGGTTGCTTTATGACTATAAAGACAGGATCTTCTTTGCCTCTTTGTATCCCTTTGTGTTTTGTATCCCTAGTGCTTAGCAAATGCTTAGTACAGAATCCATGTGTGATAAACTTGGTTAATTAACACATAACCCAGTAGAGAACTTTGTCTTTCTTTGTTCTTCATTAAGGATGCTTAGGTTGCAAGTAAAGAAAAAAATCTAATTCAAACTGGCTTAAGCAATAAAGGAAATTTATTATCCCATATAATTGAATTTTTTTTTCAGGACTGTGCTGCACTTTAGGCAAGGCTAGATCCAACAGTTCAACAGGATCTAATTTATTTTCACACTTTAGCTCTGCATTCTAAAATGTTGGCTTCATCGTAAGACTGACTTCTTTTGTTATCCCAAGATTAATGCCCCTAACTCCAGGATTATCCACTTTCGCTTTCACATTTTATAGGAAACAGGGACTCATTAGTTTAGCATTCCTTTTAAAAAGATATGATTGGATGGGATTAGATCATATGCCCATCTCTGGACCTACCACTGGCCAAGTATGCACTGATATTGTCCTCCTGAGTTTAAGTTAGCTTTCCTGAGCAAAATCAGTGCTATGAGGGGGCACAAAAAAATCTCTTCTATTCTTGATATCTACTCAATTTGATTGCAAATTCTTGGGGGTGGGGCACACCTCTGTATAGCTGGGGCTGGGCCCAGGAACTACTTGAAATGGACACTGAAAAAATTTTCAGTTATATGGAATAATAAATCTCCTTTTTTGCTTAAGAAAGTTTGAATTAGATTTTTTTTAATTACTTGAAATGTAGACGCCACATGGATAAGACATACCCAAATGACTCCACTTAGTGTGAGAGGATCCCATCTATTTCAATGATGTGCTTCATGCATTCTCAGGACAAAGATGTTAATTCTATGCAACAAGTGCTGATAAGGAAGAGGGCATGCCTGTACCTTCGGACTTGACCAGGAGACGCAAGGTCTGTGTTTTCAGAATTGAATGATCTAATACCCTAGATTCCACTGTTCTCATCAAGGCCACTAGTGATCATCACCTGGCCAAATATCAAGGTTATTATTCAGTCCTTATCTTTCTCAGCTTCTTAATAGCATTGGACACAATTTGACTCCTGCCTTCTTCAAATCCATTTTTCACTTGACTTCCAAGACTCCACATTCTCCATACTTTGCCTTCTCTCTCACTTGCTGCTGCTTCGCAGTCCCCTTAGCTGGTTCTTCCGCTTGTTCTTAACTTCTAATGGTGGTTTGTCCCCAACCTCTTGTTGAGAGAATTGAAAGAAATAAATTGCATGTAAAAAGTTCGGCTCTATTTAGTTCTCAATAAGGGATAACTAATGTTATGATTACTTATTGACCCAAGAGTAATTTCAAGGATATGAATATCTTCAAGGCTATTTCTAGATTCTAGTGATGGTTGTACAGCTATGTAAATATACTAAAAATCGTTGAGTACTAAGTAAAAGACTATTACTAGCTATGGCTATTTTGCTTTTCAAGAGGTACTCCTATTTTCATTATTATTCTCACCTCAATTTTACCATAGTCATATTAGCAATGGGGCTATTATATTAGACATAGTTTTCTTTATTTGAAAAGCATCAAATGGAATTCTAAATGTGCTTTCTTTTTACATTTTTTTTCTAATTACTAGCCAGGAGGAATGTTGCATGTTTTGTTTACTTCTTGTGCTTTTTCTTCAAATTCTTTGCCCACTTAATTACTGAAGTTGAAGTTCTTCTTTAACAATCTATTTCTTCATATATCTAATTCATTCACAATAGTAAGTTGGTCTGTAGCAGGGAGAGTTTCAAAGAGGCCAATTGTTTCTCGAACAACCCTCAAAGGACACTTCAGTATTCCACTAGACCATTTTCCTCACCAGCCAAGAATCTTCCATTAATTAGAGCTTCTCCCAGCATAGTCTTTTCATCCTAAAGTACCTGCTGCAAATTGCCTAGGGCATTTCTTTGTCTACTTGTACCCAATAAATTAGCACCCTTTCTCCCTCTTGTTAATAGCCTTATGTTAGGAGTTAAGAGGGATCCATTCAATTGTCTCTTGAGGGTGGGTCAGGAAGAATTGGAATTTCTACTGTGCTTAATTCTCCTGGCTCTCTTGGGATCCATTCAGAACAAAACAGATGCCAGTTTATTAATAAACAATCTCTTTGATGAACTGCTCTTAAAGGCTTACAGTTTAGTTCTAATAGTACTGGGATGCTTGAAACTCAGCTCTATTGGATATTATCCAGAAACATCAGGCCATTCAATGGAGTCTATTCAGTAGACATAGTCAACTACTTACAACAGATAAAAACTCTAATTCTCAAGTGAAATAGAAAATGAACACAAATTATTTCACTCTAAGAGCAGTGACCAAAACTTGCAGACAACACAAGGTAATTGAATTATGTAGAGATCCCTGATTGCTTGCTGGTTGCCCTCAGAGTTATTTTGAGGCCAGCTACTAGTATTTGATGACAAAATTATTAGTAATGGTTGAATGGTACTTCATAATAAATAGATAAACTGAAATAAAATGACAGTGGCCCTTTATAGAGATATGGTTATAGAGATTGGGGAAAACAGATATACAGGTAAATGGATCTACAATGTAAAAATTTCTAAAATTGTACCTCTGATCATTTCTATACAGAATAGGAAGAGAAAGGAGATTTGACTTACCTCGACTAGGATGTCAGTGAAAGTTTTCTTGTGGAAGTCACACTTGAACTGTGATCTGAAAGACATGTTTACTTTTCAGAACTGGAGTTGGAGTTGAACAGGGGAACATTTTAGACAGAGGAAGGTCTGTGGAAGGAGTAAGTATAGAATCTGTCACTTAACACCACCTTTGGTTCAGATCAAGACCACCTGAAGGCTATATATTTGCTAGTAGCCATAGACTCCCCTGGAAGCCCAGGGAGAAACAAAGACCAATAATCATCACTAACGTTTGTTGAGCACTTACTACTTGGTTAGCAGATGTAAAGGAAAATCTGTATTCCTCCTATGTCTTTCTCCTTTTCACCCACACCACTACTTCACTTTACTTCTGACACCAGATGTGTTGGATTTCCACATGTCAAGCAATTCTCTGACACTCTAGTGACAGATCTCACAATTTAAGGGCTGGGCCCCACAGACTGCCTGACCCCTTCAGATGCTAACCACAAGTCCCAGGTTGTACTTCTGACTAACTGAACGTAAATCCTGTCACCCCTTCCTTGGGTCCAATAATTTCTTGTCCTGACCCATAGAACTCACAGAAATATTTATGCTTACTGGCTTGTGATAAAGGTTATAATAAAGGATATGAATGAACAGCCAGACGATGACACATTGGGGAAGGTTCAAGAGTTGGGGTACACCACCCTCCTAGCCTGTAAATGTGTTCTCTAACCCAGATGTTCTACAATCCCATAATGTGGGAATTTTATGGAGGCTTCATCCTGTAGGCATGATTTATCATCAACTTAGTCCCTAACCCTTTTTGTCTTCCCAGAGGATGAAGGAGTAGGGGTGGAGCTGAAAGTCCCAAGCTTCTATTCATGACTTGGGCTTTTCTGGTGACCAGCCCCATCCTGGAGCCCACCAAGCATTGCTTCATTAGAACAAAAGACACTATGATCACCCAGAAAAGTCCAGGAGATTTAGGAGTTCTATGACAGGAGCCAAGGTTAAAGACCAAATATTAGAACAAAAGTTGCTCCTAGTGCTTTTATCCCTTGAGAAATTCATGGGTTTTAGGAGCTCTATTTCAAGAACTGGAGGTAGAGACCAGTATATATCTGGTGTATATATATAAAATATATTTTTTTTCTATTTTTCACAGAGGTTTATGAAGATGATTTAATTTAAGCAACACCAGCCCAATGAAAAGAACTCAATCATCCTCAATTTTTGGACAGTGAAACTGAGACATGAAGGCCAAAGTGAGACAGCAAGTAAGGAACATAATTTAAAGCCAGCAATTCTGACTCTAGAGCGCAGGTAACTAAATGTACTACTACTTATGAATTGCAACTACTTGTGAGACTTATACCTCACAAAGCACAATGGAATCCTAGAGTCACAATTCTGATGACTCAACATCCACAAAAAAATGTCTATGGTCTGAGTATGCACGTGCTAAACCACTCCCTCCGGGTCCATCCTCCGTCCTCCTACTTGTAACATATGAACAGTGGTGGAGGAGGAGATTTTTGACCAGGACAGATAGAAAGAAGTCACTTGGAAAGAAGTCACAGGAAAACTTAAGCGAAGTTTTCCTGAGGAACTTTGGGATCTTGCTGCCTTGTTTTCCTGTGGCATCTTGAGATGTTGTAATTTATAGCTCCTACAAGCCCCTCCAGGTTAGACCCTCAGGTTAACAAACCCCCAAGAATGTCTGATACCTTCAAATAAGGCTATTCCTTCCCCTCTATCTAGCGATATCCATGAAAAGATAAATTCTTAGAACATTTCCTCAACTGTTCTCCTTATTCCAAAGGAGATTGTAAATTAAACTCTTGAGGAGAAATAAAGAAACAAAGTGAAGAAAGATCAGGTCTGGGTGTCTAAGGACTGCACAACCCTCTTTATATTAAAAGCTGGGTGCCTGGTTTTCTTAATTAATATGGTGCTTATTTAAATTTCTAGTTTATTGAATGTGTTCTTGCTATAAATTGCTCGAAATGCTTTTATATGAGTTTGGACACAAATCTATTTAATAAGTCATACATTATTGATATAGAAACTTATTTTTTTACTGATGAGAAATGGATGTGGTACAAAAAGACCAAGAATAGGAACCAAACCATCCTATCTCTTACCAGAATTTTTTCACTTTTAAAACTGGGAGTGGGGGGCCTCCCTGGTGGCGCAGCGGTTAAGGGCTGTGCTGTGGAGCAGTTGGCAGTGGTGATGTGAGTTCGATGCCCGGCCGGGGAGATTCCCACATGGTGTGGTAGACCTCTCCTGCCTCGCCCGCTGCTACCCTCAGCAATATGTTTCCCTTGATCTGCCTGTTCTGTTCCCCACTCTTTCTCTGGTGAACCCTCTCACCAACCCACGCCTCTGGCCTGTACCCCAGTCTGTATACAAAAATAAATAAATCTTTAAAAAAAAATAAATAAATAAAATAAAACTGGGAGTGGGGGAAAAGAAACCATCACAACAGTAAAAAGGCAACCTATAGTGGGGCCTCCCTGGTGGCGCAGTGGGTTAAGTCGCAGCACTATGAAGCTATCCACAGCCACTGCAGCACGAGTTCAAAACTGGGCCAGGTACCTTCCCACATGGCGCAGCAGACCTCTTCTGTCTCGCCCTCTGCTCCCCTCAGCAGTGTACTTCCGTTAATCTGCCTATTCTGCTCCCCACTCTTGTCTCTGGTAAATCTCTCACCCCCCCACACCTCTGGCCTACATCCCAGCTTCTATGCATAAATAAATAAATCTTTTAAAAAAAAAGGCAACCTACAGGCTTGGAGAAGATATTTGCATATCACCTATCTGACAAGGAGCTAATTTCCAAAGTATACAAAATACTTGTACATTCCAACAACAATAACAACAACAACAAAAAAACAGGCAACCCAGGGCCTCCCTGGTGTCGAGGATGTGAGTTCGACGCCCAGCAGGGGAGAATCCCACATGGTGCGGCAGACCTCTCCTGCCTCACCCGCTGCTCCCCTCAGCAGTGTATTTCTGATCTGCCTGTTCTGCTCCCCACTCTGTCTCTGGTGAACCCTCTCACCGCCCCAAGCCTCTAGCCTGTACCCTAGCTTGTATGTATAAATAAATAAATCTTTAAAAAAAACAACAGGCAACCCAATCAAAAAATGATATTTTTTAAAGAGGATATTCAGATAGCCTACAGGCACATGAAAGTTGTTCAACACCACTTAGAACAGGGCAAGAAGGATTGCTAGTTCTGCAAAGGTGTCATTTTAAATTGTATAGTCAAGGTAGGTCTCATTGAGAAGGGACATTTGTTCAAAGACTTCTGAAAATGGGGGATTTAGCAATGTGTTTATGGGGCAAGAGGCTCTTAAACAAAGGGACTAACATGTGAAAAGACTTCAAGGCAGAAGTGTGTCTAGTGAATTTGAGAAACATTGAACAGTCCAGTGAGACTGAGGAGAGTGAAGGGAGCTGACAGTAGAGGCAACCAGTACCATGTCAGAGGGAGCTTTATAGACCATCCAGTGTAGATGCACCTTGCCTTTTATTCTAGATCAAGATTGGTCAGTCTCCTCACTACTGACATTTTGGACTGGATACTCTTGCTATAGAGGACTGTTCCATGCATTGTCAGGTGTTAATCAGCATCGTTGGCATCTCCCCACTAGATGCCAGTAGCACCCTATCAAGTAAGACAGCTAAAAAGTTTTCCAGACAATCTCCTGGAGCAAGATCTTCCTTTCCTCTCACCTTGGTGAGGAACCACTACCCCAGATGATATGGGAAGCCATCGGAGGGTCTTAAGCAGAAGAGTGACATCACACATATTTTTAGTCAGCTTTATTGGCATATAATTTATTGGCATATAATTGCATATCATAAAATTCACCTATTTAAAGTGTACAAGTCTATGTTTTTTTGTATATAGTTACATACTTTTCAACTGTTTGTTGCAAAGATTATTCTCTCTGATATAATTGCTTTGACATTCTTATAAAAAAATCAACTGATCTGTCCTAAAAAGAAGTCAGCTAATCATTAACATGAGGGCTTATTTCTGAGCTCTCAATTCCATTCCATTGATGTATATGTCCATGCCATTACCATGCTGTTTTCATTATTGTAGCTTTGTAGTTAGTTTTGAAATCAGGACATATGAATCCTCCACCACTATTCTTCCTTTTCAAGCTTGTTTTGGTTAGTATAGGTCCCCTGCATTGCCATGTGAATTTTAGGATCAGCTTATTAATTTATGCAAAAACAAAAAAAAACATGCACCTCAACTGAGATTTTGATAGAAACTGCATTGAGTATGTAGATCATTGGGGATATTTGCAGCTTAACAATATTAAGCCTCTGGGCCTCCCTGGTGGCACAGGGGTTAAAGACACAATGCTATCAACCTCTGGCCATTCACTGCAACATGAGTTTGATCCCCAGGCAGGGAGCTGACCCACATGGTGCAGCAGACCTCTCCTGTCTTGCTAGCTGCTCCCCTCAGCAGCGGATTTCAGTAGATCTGCCTGTTCTGCTCCCCACTCTGTCTCTGATGAATCCTCTCACCCCCCACATCTCTGGCCTACACCACAGTTCTTGTATGCATAAATAAATAAATCTTTAAAAAATATTAATCTTCTGATCCAAAAACATGGGATATTTTTCCATTTATTTAGATCTTTAATTTCTTTCAACAATGTTTTGTAGTTTTCATTGTACAAGTCTCTTGCTTCTTCTATTAAACTTATTTCTAAGTATTTTATTCATTTTTAAAAGATTTATTTATTTATACATAAAGCTGGGGTACAGGCCAGAGGCGTGGGGCAGTGAGAGGGTTCACCAGAGACAGAGTGGGGAGCAGAACAGGCAGATCAGAAATACACTGCTGAGGAGAGCAGCGGGTGAGGCAGAAGAGGTCTGCCGCACCATGTGGGATTCTCCCCGGCTGGGCGTGGAACTCACATCACGCTGCCCACGGCTCCACAGCGCAGCGCTCAACTGCCGCGCCACCAGGGAGGCCCCAGTATTTTATTTTTTTGATGTTGTTGTAAATGGACTCTTTTCTTGATTCTTAGAATTGCCTATAATCCTGTACTCTGAAATCCTGCTGAACTCGTTTATTAGTTCTAGTAATACTATAGTTTCCCTTTTGCTTAATAATTTTTCCCAAAATAATACTTTCACTTTATCACAAACATAAAAAAACAAACTGAAAAGCAAATTTTCTATTCTAAACCACTTGACCTCTTACCCAATTCCCCAGAGGGAAGTTAAAAAACTATTAAAACTGTTTCTCCCTTATACTTATCTTCATATTGCTGAACAATCCAGTCTACTGCTAATTCTTGATTATTTTTTGGTTTTCTTCTGTGATGGATAGGAGTTTAGCTTACTTTAATACACCCTATCAACCTTCACTTAATGGCATTATTTTTAGATACTTATTAATTTAGTAATTCCAGTCAATGTTGTACATATTTGTTTTATGACTTCAACTATAGAAACATTTCTGGGCTCATTTTGTAAAATGTAGATTTGTGACTTTACTTTGCCTTCAGCATTTTCACACCTTCCTCCAAGCTATGTTTTTCTTACCTGTATCTTTATTTTTACATGGTCAAGGTGGTCAACATTCAAACTTACACTCCTCTGTGCTTTGATTTTGAAAACAACATCATTATATTGTTGTTTTAACTATGTAATTATGATTCAGAACAAAGTCAAATCACAAATTGTAATTTACATAAATTAGTTGTTTCCTTTCTTTCTTATTTGTCTTGTTGTATTTTTATTATTATTATTATTTTTTTTTAAAGATTTATTTATACAAGCTGGGGTACAGGCCAGAGGTATGGGGCTGCGAGAGGGTTCACCAGAGACAGAGTGGGGAGCAGAACAGGCAGATCAGAAACACACTGCTGAGGGGAGCAGCGGGTGAGGCAGGAGAGGTCTGCCGCACCATGTGGGATTCTCCCTGGCTGGGCGTTGAACCCACATCGTGCGCTGCCGACAGCTCCACAGCACAGCGTTCAACCGCTGCGCCACCAGGGAGGCCCATCTTGTTGTATTTTTAAATTAAATTATTGGCAAAGATGTTTTGTGATAAAAAGATGAGCAAAGGAACCCATTTTTCCCCTATTGACAAGAAGTAGCCAAAGAAGGTTTTGTTGGACAAGATCTATATCAAAGTAAAAATTCAAAAGGGGAGATAAAAATTAAAGAAGTGTTTTATTTATGTAGTATAAGTAAAGCACTTAAGATGTATGGTAAATTATGGGACATCTCAATTCGTGTTCTGAGAACTGTATTAGTGAGCTAGTCTAGTGGATAGGCAAACATTTGGTGTGATACAGATTTTATGTAATGCTTCAATGCTTCTTATTCTATGTAGTAATATATTTTTTAAGATTTTATTTATTTATGCATACAAGAACTGGTGTGTAAGCCAGAGGCGTGGCGGGGTGAGAGGATTCACCAGAGATAGAGTGGGGAGCAGAACAGGAAGATCTACTGAAATCCACTGCTGAGGGGAGCAGCAGGTGAGACAGGAGAAGTCTGCTGCGCCATGTGGCAAGCTCCCTGGCTGGGGATCAAACTCATGCTTCAGTGGCTGCTGATAGCTTCACAGGCTGAGACTTAACCCCTTGTGCCACCAGGGAGGCCCCATGTAGTAATATTTTTGAGTTGAGTATTTGCTCAATGATTCTATATGTTAGTTCAGCTGTCTAAAAATTCATACTATCAAATCTCTATGTTACCTGCCCTGAATATTTATAATGTTCTTAGATAAGATCAATTTTGGTGAATTTGATGTTCACCAAATAGTATTTTGAATCCATTAGTTATAAATATATTAATATTAAGTTGAAAATCTAGTGAAGTTAAATTCAAAAACCTTGCAGGGTTAGTTTTCTGGCCAAAGGAATTTAATAGACATAGGAGCAGCTGTCACACATTGAAAACTGAAGGTAAATATTTCTGAAGTTTTGGGCTGTATTATATTTTAAAGATATGATTTGGTATGGCTGTATGTGACACGTGTTGATGTCTGTCAGTCAAAGATCAGAAGGAACACACCTATAGTCAATAAAGTTCACTGGCTTGTTGAAATGGGGGAGACAATAAACTGGAGGGGAGCCAGTGGGGCATCTCACTAAGAGAGGGGGAGCATTTAAGGAAGCAAAGCTTTGCTCTGGTTTGCATACTTTCAGGAAGCAAGAATAACTTTGTGATTGAGTTTCTTAGTAATTTTTTATCCAGAAGGCAGGAGCAAAGCAGCTAAAGCTGTACGTGGTAAAGAAGCAGTGGTTGCTCATATTATCCAGGAAAAGGACATGTGATTGGTTGTTGTGGTTTATTTTTTTATTTTTTTTTAAGATTTATTTATTTATACATACAAGCTGGGGTACAGGCCAGAGGCGTGGGGCAGCGAGAGGGTTCACCAGAGACGGAGCGGGTAGCAGAACAGGCAGATCAGAAATACACTGCTGAGGGGAGCAGTGGGTGAGGCAGAAGAGGTCTGCCGCACCATGTGGGATTCTCCCAGGCTGGGTGTCGAACTCACATCGTGTGCTGCTGATAGCTCCACAGCGCAGCGCTCAACCGCTGAGCCACCAGGGAGGCCCCTGTTGTTGTGGTTTAGACATTTTTGGTTTTGTCTACTCAGACATTATTACTGAGGAATCTTGTTTTGTCTGCCCTGTCATAGTCAGAGTGGTCTTATCTGATGTTGTGTCCTGAAAAATGTTTGATGTTCACTGGGAGAACACCATGGCCAAACTATGGGTACCTGGGTATGCTAAGGCCTGAATGTGAGTACGAGGACAGTGCCAGGAGCTGCTTTTCTCTCTCATGACATTACAAATGTGGATGGTGTGAACATATAATGCACTAAATATTTTAAAGCTGCTGGTTCTTGTAAGAAAATAAATGAGGGCCTCTCTGGTGGCGCAGCAGTTAAGTGCTGCGCTCTGGAGCTGTTGGCAGCTGCGACGCGCGTTCGCCCAGCCGGGGAGATTCCCACATGGTGAGGCAGACCTCTCCTGCCTCGCCTGCTGCTCCCCTCAGCAGTGTGTTTCCATCAATCTGCCTGTTCTGCTCCCCACTCTGTCTCTGGTGAACCCTCTCGCTGCCCCACGCCTCTGGCCTGTACCCCAGCTCGTATGCATAAATAAATAAATCTGTAAAAAAAAAAGAAAAGAAATGAAAATTGAGAGATGGTGATGGAAAAAACTAAATACCATGGTAAAAACAGAGCAGAAGAGAGATAGTGATGTCGGAGAGGGGAAATTGTGCTGTTCGGTGATTAGAATTTTTACGTAGAATTTAAATTTTTATTTAGAAATACTATTTGTATTAGGCAAAGAAAAAATATAACAAGGTTAGCGTTAAATCGAACACATGACTCTGAAAGGCTTCATTCAGCCTGTGAAATGGTTAATGTTTGCTGTGCTGGTGACCAGCGGACACCTCTCAGTCATTGAGAATGATACAAAGGAGGCCCTAGTGCTGAATTCCTTCACATTATCCTTCACTAAGAGGACCTTGGAGGACAGCCAGTGCCAAATCTCCAGGCAGAGAAACGCCTGGTACATTTTGTTACTGATAGGAAGTGGAAATTCTTTGGGCATTTTAAGCATAGTGTTGGAAGAGGCAAACAGATCAGTCTGAGTGGAAGTATTCACACCTAGGGACAGGCAAGCTAAATATTGAAATCAATGATGGTAATCAACTGGAACAAGTTGTATTTATGCAGATTGCTTGCATCTAAGATAATGTGAAAGAAAAAAAGATGTTAACATTGAAACTAGAACCATCTAGCCTAGGAGCTGCCCTGACTTCAGTGCGGGTCAGTGTGGGCAGTGGGGGGTGGGAGGTGGAGGGCCTTTCCTTTTGCTATCTGGAGTCAGATCATAAATGACCAATCAGTTTGAGCTGAATGGATTGATCAGGTTCCAACTGAATGGACTGATTAGATTCAACCTATGAAAGCACTGGATTTTTAAAAAATTAGTTCTATTGATGTATGACTTACATATCTACTTAAGTGGATAGTACATGTAACCGTAATCGCATATACCAAGATATAACACTTCTAAAAGATTCTGTGTCCTTTCTCAATCAACTTCTACACCGCACCTCAATACCCATTTAATTAGCAACCATTTTACCACCTATTAGTGTATTTTATTTATTAAGGATATTTTAAATATACTTTATATACACAAATTTATTTTTTTAGAAGATTGATTTATTTATGGGCCTCCCTGGTGGCGCAACGGGTTAAGCGCAGCACTATGAAGCTACCCAGAGCCACTGCAGCATGAGTTCAATATCCGGCCAGGGAGCTTCCCACATGGTGCAGCAGATCTCTCCTGCCTCACCCGCTGCTCCCCTCAGCAGTGTATTTCACTTGATCTGCCTGTTCTGCTCCCACTCTGTATCTGGTGAATCCTCTCACCACCCCACACCTCCGGCCCACACACATTTAATTTATTAAAAGAATATCTGGATTTTATTAAACCAAAAAGCAAGCGATGACCTATAAAAGAGTGCAAATAATTTTGTTCAATACATTTTTTCTGATTCTTTTTTAGTGGACATTAAAATTTGTCACATGAAAAAGTGCCCTTTTTTCCATATTAATACAGTATTTGTTGGCCCTGTCAAACGCTGAGCCAACCACTTTTCCAAAGCTGCCTGGAATAGGTATAGGAAATTGTACAGGGCGGAGGAGACATGGGAGAAAGAACTAAGGAAGGTAGAGACAGTGCCTTCATATGGGCAGGAGGGTGAGAAAGGCGACCATCAGGCAAAAGGGCCCCTTGGCCTAGGAGGTGGCGTGGGAGAAGAGTTGTTGCCTCAGAGAAGACTTCCTGTCATAACCAATGCTGAGGCCCCCAAATACGGTGCAATTCCAGCGCATAGCCAGCCACCTCTGCTGTGGCAGCCCCAGCCCCAATGAACTTGGCTGCTGTGTCCATGTCCCTTGAAATAGTGCTGGTATGGAAGCTGTGGCTAGGAATAAGTGAGTCCAGCAGATGTGGGGCTGCCTAGTTGCCAAGATTTTCATCTGTCAGTGTCTCTGTTGGTTTCTCAGCAGCTGAGAGGTGCTCCTGATCAAAAAGGAGGTAGAGATGAACTTGGCGCAGGCATGCATTTTCCGGAGAGGAGGGGCTGTAACCGAACTGCTCCTAGTGCGGAGGACAGACGGGCGAGGCAAAAGTGCCTATTTTAAAAAGCGATAGTAGCAGTTGCCATTTAGTGAGCATTTACTTTGCATCAGGCACATTAGTCATACCTTTTATGAATTCATTTTCTCATTCGACCCTCCTAACTACCTGAAAGCTGGGTGTCTATTGACATTATTATCTTAATTTTAGATGTGGCTCAGATCTCACATAAGTATGGTTAAGACAAATATTTAGCAATATCCCAAATCTCCAAATTCGAAATAACACACCACATGCTTGAGTAGCAGTATTTCCCAGTCTTTCAACCACGTCCTCCCTAACCCCCCACCCCCTCAAGTCGCTCTGCTACTTGAGGATTGCTGATCTCTTCAAAGTTTGTGCTGTTCTCTCCTAGACCATGAACTTTTCATCTGTAGCCCACTGTCTATGTTGAAGCCAAGTTCTTTCGGTCTGGCCTGGAATAGCCCTCCTATCACCAGAGGTGGATCTTCAAGCTTTCCCGGGGTTCTGAGTCCACAACCCCAGAAAAAACATCCTCTAGGTGGCGGTAGAGATCAATTCCTTGAGCCGACCTATGGTGGTCTCTCTACCCAAATTAAAATTCTGTTAACCTAAAGGAAGGACCTTGAGGCTCAGAGAAGTTAAAAATCTTGATCAATATCACCAACTAGTCAGCTGCAGATGTAGGGTTCAATCTCAGCCTGTCTGACTGCAAATCACTACTTTTCATTCTGTTGGACTGCCTTCCTGACCATTCATTTATTGAACTAAAGGGAGAAGTACATAGCACGTAAAAAGTAATTAAGTAAATATGTAGGATGCAACCACTCTCTGCTAGTCACCAATCTGTGAGTGAAAGCGAAAAGATAGCACTTATGAGAAGAAATGTTCTTTGGGGATAGGCTTGTCTAAGTTAAAGCAGAGATGAGATAGAAGATAGAAGACATTATACTGATGATGAGCCACCATTTTCATAAATTATAACCCATTTGATTGCTCATGCGTTCGGCAAGTATTCGTGCTATGCTGGCCTGGCAATGTTTGTTAAGCACTGAAATGGAGTGGGGAACAAACAGACATGAACACTGCAAGTTTGCAATCTAGTGGCAAATAAGTTAATACTTAAATGTACAATTACAGATTGTGTTAAGTGCTACAAAGCGGGGAAAATCCCTGGATGCCAGAAGAGAGAGAAGCAAGGAACCTATTTTAAGAGAAGAACCTGAAGATTGAGAAGGAGCTGAACAGGGAAAAGATGTTCCAGACAGAGATGATAGCAAGTACAAAAGCTGTGAGACCAGAAAAAAGATCAGGGTTTGAAGGGCTAAAGGGAGGCCAAGGTAGCTGGGGACTACTCTACTCTACTCTTTACTCAACAGTGAATGATGCTGTCTCTTCATTTCATTTAGTATAAGTGGGAAGCCATTCCAGGAAGAGGTGACAGATTGAGTAAAGATGGGAAAACTGTGTATGACAGGGTTGGGGGTGATAATTTTGGAGGAGTTAGCGACTCCATGTTCTTAGGAACAGCAAGTGTTAAATGATTGGTCCTATAAGTCAGACTAAAGATTTTGATCCTACTTGAAGCAAGAAAAGGCTTGCATTTTTAAGAAATGGAGTAAATTTAGGAAGATGAGTCAGGGGGTGAGTAGATGACCCAGAGGCAGGGATAGCTGTTGGGATGCTCTTGCAATATTGTCCAGGTATGAGAAAAGTAGGACCTCTCTAAGGGTGGTGATACAATAAAGGAAGGGTAACAAAGAAGTTCCCTGGAGTATCTGGCAGGAGGGAAAAGGCTAAAATGGCATCTGTGAGGTATTCGAGTTCCACCTCCTTTAGGGTTTCTCTGTCTTTGAGGCACCTGACCTTTCATCAAAACAAAGCAGCAAAGGTTCCCAGAAAGGAGCACTAAGTTCCTGGGGTCCATGAGCTGATGATAGTAAGTCCAGGTAGATGATGTAAGAGGAGTTGGTGGGGCCATGGTGGGTAATCATTCAAAGGGAGGTCCTGGAATATAAGCTCTGCTCCCACAGCTGGCGGTTACCTCTCTCTCCAAGTTCTTCCTAGACCTCTAGAGGACATTATGCTCTGTTACCCACATGCCCTCACTTCTGGACATGGATAAATGGGAATGGGTCAATGAAAAAGATAGATGGAAAGAAAATTTCCTGAGGACAAATTGAGGGGATTTGGAATCTAACCTGATTCAATTTTGAGGAAAAGAAAGAGAAGCCTGGGTGTTGGAACAGGGTGTTTTAAAATCTAGCTCCCTTTACACGTATTCTACCCTTCCTAAGCAACCTTCTGATGCTAATTTTGTTTCCCAAGTTGACTTTTCTATTGGGATGCCATTATATTTCATAGGGTAAATTAGTAAATTGGGCCCTTGTGACTAATCACCACCTAGGTGAAATGATAGAATCAAGACCTTGAACTTGCAAATCAGAACTTTTAGCATAATCAACTCCTTCATTGATCCACACTGTGGGTCTGTCTGCTGATCATTTTGTCAATCACAGACCATCAGGAAAATAGATCATTTCCATAGCCAGTATGTGTGGATGTCTTCAATAAGAAAAGCTCAAATTATTCCCTGAGGCTGAACCTCATAAAAACAGGAGTAATGATATTTATCGAGAGTTGTGTTTGTCTGGCCTTGTTCTAGGCACTTTAGATACAGCTCATCAAGCTTCACAATATTCCCGTGAGATACTTGCTATTTTTATACTCATCTTAAGATGAGGACCCTGAGACTCAAAGGAATTAAATGATCTAAAGGCACACAACTAATAAGCAGTTGGGATTTCCAACCCGGCAAACTTGACCCCAGACCTCTTTGCTTTTTACCTATATTGAGATGAAATTACCGCTGTGGACCACAGTAAACATTCACAATACTTTTTGGATCTGAATAGATGAATGTGGAAAGTGAAGCTTCTTTAAATAATCACTTGGAATTGTGTTACTGGTGGTATGTTCATAAATACCCAGTTTCAATCAAAAGGCACTGGAAATATCTGTGGAACTACAATATAACTAGAGAAAGTTAAAAATCAATCAACTGCATTGTAACTTTTGGGAGAAAAATATAAAACCCAGGCATTTCTTTTATTCATGACATTTTTCTGTCTATGACAGCACTTGAAATACAGGTGACTGTCAAAGAATATTTGTTAAACAAGTGAATAAATGCCACTTGACACTGCCCTACAATCTTCCTTTCAATATCTAGTAAGCATTCTTTCCTATCTCACTTTGAAACAAAGATTTTGTCTCTTCTCAAATATCTAGTATTGCTTCCCCACTTCATGGAGAAAAAGACAGTGACTCCCAAATCCCCCACTACAAAATCTATGCACCAAGCACATTCGTATCCATGTACTTATTAAAGTAAAATTGTGTCTAATTTGTAGCCTAGACCGAGCCTTTTCTTGTATTCAGGATGCATCTGCTCTTGCCTTCTCAAGGACTTTTCTCTTGCTGTTTTCCCCTTTCTCTTTTTATGTCACTTGTTTTTTCTTGTTTTCTTCTATCATTCCCATAGGCATACAACCATACTCTAGGATTTCCTAATCTTTAAAATGTCTAAAGCCTGGCCTCCCTGGTGGCACAACGGGTTAAGTCACAGCACTATGAAGCTATCCAGAGCCACTGAAGCACCAGTTCGATACCCAGCCAGAGGTCTTCCCACATGGTGCAGCAGACCTCTCTTATCTCACCCGCTGCTCCCCTCAGCATTGTGTTTCAGTCAATCCGTTTGTTCTGCTCTCCACTTGTCTCTGGTGAACCCTCTCACCACCCCCCACCTCTGGCCTACACCCCAGCTTGTATGCATAAATAAATAAATCTTAAAAATAATAAATGAAAGTTCTAAAGCTGCATAGCCCCATTTAAAAAAAAGATTTATTTATTTATGCAGATAAGAGCGGGGGTGTAGACCAGAGGTATGGGGGGGTTATAAGAGGATTCACCAGAAACCGAGTGGGGAGCAGAATAGGCAGATCTACTGAAATACACTGCTGAGGGGAGTAGCGGGCGAGGCAGGAGAGGTCTACTGCGCCATATGGGTTAGTTCCCTGGCTAGGGATCAAACTCATGCTGCAGTGGCTGTAATAACTTCATAGTGCTGAGACTTAACGCCTTGTGTCACCAGGAATGCCCCCACAGCCCCATTTTTATGCTCCATTTTTTCACAGAAAAACATCTCAAAGGGTCTAACTCCCTCCCCCATTTTTTCTTCCTCACCTCAAATTGAGTCTTCAACTCGTTCCAATAAGACATCTACAGAAACTTCTCTAGTCAAGATCAATACCCCTGGTATCATAGCAAATGATCACTTTCCTGTTCTCCTCTTACCCAAACTCTTGTTAGCAGTCTATACAGCTGACTGCTCTTCCTGCCACTTTCTTCCTTTGTCTTCAGGAACATCACACTCTTTTGCTTTTCCATTCACCTCTTTGTTGGCTCCTCAACATTCTTTGCTGACTGGATCCCAGTCTTCTGATGCTGACAGGTCATTTGGAGTAGTCCTGGACTCTCCTCCTTTATTTTGTTTGAGGTCACAAACTGTCACTTTATCATCCAAGTGGAACACACAGGTATCATTTGTCCTGCCTTTTAATTTTTTTCCCTGCCTTTTTTAAAATAGGGAATTTTGCTTTTAAAAAACCCAGATTTTTGGCCTCTCTGGTGGCATAGCACTTAAGTGCCGCGCTGTGGAGCTGTCGGCAGTGGCAACGCAAGTTGGACGCCCAGCCGGGGAGATTCCCACATGGTGTGGCAGACCTCTCCTGCCTCACCCGCTGCTCCCCTCAGTAGTGGATTTCAGTTGATCTGCCTGTTCTGCTCCCCGCTCTGTCTCTGGCGAACCCTCTCGCCGCCCCATGCCTCTGTCCTCTATCCCAGCTTGTATGCATAAATAAATAAATCTTAAAAAATAAATAATTAATTAAAAACCCAGATTTCCAATTTCTGCTGGAGACTTAGAAGATCTCACAAAATGGGATCTGCATTTTCACACATAGCAGTGCTTTGCCAGAGCTGGGTGCCTGATGCCTGGGTCATTTTTTAATCAGCTCACTGTTCCTAAGCATCTGACATCCAACTTTACTCATTTGTTAACTGCCCAAGTTGTGCAAGAATATGAATTTGTGACCCCTGACTTACATTTTCTTCACATGATACTAGCCAATCCCATTGAAATACCACAAACTTTTAAATTTTCTCTTTTATTTAACAAATACTGAGTGCCCAAATCTGGAATTACTGTACCAAACACTAAGGAAATAGCACTGAATTTTTAAAAACTCACCCTAATTTCAAAGAACTTAACCTTGTAGCAAGGTGAGGCCTACAAAAGAGTGATACTGTAAAACTAATTACTATGAAAAAAGTGAAAAGAAAGCAAGGGGATAGAGAAGACTATTTTGAAGAGGGTCATCAGGGAATGCCTCTCTGAGGTGATATTTGAACTTGAATGAAATGAAAAAGGAAGGGTTCCCCAGAGAGAGGAAATAGTAGGTGCAAAAGTCATGGAGCTTGTTTGTCTTTTGAAGAGTCAAGGCCTACGTGACTGTAGCCCAATGAGTGAGATGAAATGGTGGCAGCACATCTGAAGAAACAGCTGGGGCCAATATAAGCAGGACTTTTTAGGCTCTGGTGAAGGTCATGGAAAGTCACTAGAATGTTTTGTTGGTTTTTTTTTTAAAGATGTATTTATTTATGCACACAAGAACTGGGGTGTAGGCCAGAGGTGTGGGGTGGTGAGAGGATTCACCAGAGCCAGAGTGGGGAGTAGAACAGGTGGATGCACCAAGATACACTGCTGAGGGGAGCAGCGGGTTGGGCAGGCAAGGTCTGCTCCACCATGTGGGAAGCTCCCTGGCCAAGGATAGAATTCGTGCTACAGTGGCTACAGATAGCTTCATAGTGCTGAGACTTAAGCTGATGCGCCACCAGGGAGGCCCCGTCACTAGAATGTTTTGAACAGGGGGAGTGATAGTATCTGAATTATGTTTTTTAAGAGGATTAATATGACAATTGTGTGGAGAATTGACTGCCGGAGGGCAAGAATAGAAACAGCTAGTCCACCTAAAAGGCTAAACTTATACTTAAATTTAGATGGGAGGTATTAGTGAAGGGGTCTATGAAATGTATAAAATTTAAATGTATTTTAATAAAAGTGAAAAATGTCAAATGTCCAGGAATTGTTTTTCACATGTTTTCAAAAAAGTTATTTTTGTCTTAAAACATTCAAACTATTTAATATTAAAACACAGAAAATACAAAAGTATTAAACTTTTAAGTAAAAATTATGTAAATAAAACTGGGAGCAAACATTTAGTTTTTAAAAATAAAATTGTCTTATTAAATATTTTATACAAATAAAATTATTCCCCATGCTAGTATTTATTGTTTATATATGGACAATGTAAAGGATCAGTCTCTCTCTTCGTTCAAGTTACAACTAGACAGATATCTGTATGTATGTCTATGCAAAATTGCAAAATTTTCTTCAGTCACCATGGGGAATTGTGCTAATTTGTCAGTGGTTCTGAACCATGAGTTGGAACACAGAGTTAAAAAAAAAAGGAACATTCACTATTGCTTGGTTTTGCCAGAATATATTGCATTTGTGCTGAGACAAAGGCTAACATGAGTTAATTTGTTTGTCTGCAGTTCAGATTCTCTAGGTATGTTATAGCAGTGCCTTTTTCTTTCAAGGGCAGAACCCCAAAATTTAAAGGCATTTCTTATACAGGTTGCCTTTAATTTTTTCATATTATGGTAAAATATGCAATAATGTAAAATTTACCATTGTAAGTGTACAGTTCAATAACATTAAGTACATTCATACTGTTGTGCAACCGTCACCACCATCCAGCTCCCCAAAATTTTATCTTCCCAAACTGGAACTCTGTCCATATTAAATACTAACTCCCACTTCCTCCAAGCTCCTTGTGATCACCATTCTATTTTCTGTCTCTCATTTGACTACTCTCCATACTTTGTGTAGGGGGAATCATACAGTATTTGTCTCGTTGTGATTTATTTATTTCACTTTGTATAATGTCTTTAGAGGTTCACTGATGGTGCAGTATGTGTCCTAATAGCCTTCCTTTTTAAGGCTGAATAATACTTCTTTGTACGTATGTATAACATTTCGTTTATCTGTTCATCTGTAGATACATTTGGGTGATTGTCTACCTTTTGACTATTATGAATAATAGCAGGCACATGGTTGTCTGTAATATTATTCTGTGTACTTTAACATTACACAATAATATTACTGTGAATGAGTACTATATACATATACATTTATTTATATATGTTCAAGTTGCTGCTTTTGATTATTTTGGTGCCTTTCAGTTTTGGAGACACAGATCTAGAGATGTGGAGAAATTCGCTGTAGCCTGAATAGTGGTAATTAAGAAAGCAAACATTAAGTGTTGTACTTTGTGGTTAGTGTTGAATATTGAATGATAGAGGCATTTGTGCTCTTTAGTACAATTGTGTGTGTGTGTGTGTGTGTGTGTGTGTGTGTGTGTGTGTGAGTGAGAGAGAGAGAGAGAGAGAGAGATTGATTTGTGCCAGGGTAGGACCCTCTGGCTTGGGCTGAGGGTGGCATTAATGTCATAAGTATGCAAGTTGTATATAAATGGTATTAAGCTGAGTTAGTATAGCAATGAGTGTAGGCAGAAAAGAGGTTGAAGGACTTTGTCGAGGGCATTTAGAAACCAGAAAGTAAGAGAACAAGAAAAGAAACCAAGAAGAAATACCAGGAGAATGTGAATATTTGGAGACCAAGTGAAATCAAAGTTGGGGAATAACAGTGCCAAATACTACTAAAAGAATGGATAAACTAGGACAGAGAACTCACCATTTGATGTAGCAAAAGGTGTAACTGGTAATGTTAAAAAGAGCAATGGGAATGAAAAGCTAGCTGAAATGGGTTCAAGAGAAAGTGAGAAGAAAGTAAATGGAGACAGAAGATTTGTTAATCTCTTTACAGGTATAGCTCTTCCTACAATATAAAAGAGAACAAGGAAGAGGAGGATATTGTGAAGTCAAGGGAGATTTTTTGAAGTCTAATAATAAGGGATAAAACCACTACTGGTTTAGGGTCTCTAGCCCTACCCCCTCCAAAGCTCCTCAATCATATATCCAAGTGCCTATCCATGACATTTGGATGTTTCACAGGAAAATCAAACGTAACCTATTGCAAACAGAACTCTTGGTTCTCCCTCCCTCTTTCTCCAATCCATTCTTTTCTAAGTTTTTGTTTTTCTCAATAAGCATCATTGCCACCCATGTAAACCAAAAGTCATGGAGCCATTCCAGATTGCTCCCTTGTCCTAACTCCTCACAACCACCTCATCAGCTTATTTGTTCTACTTCCAAAATGTATCTTTAACCTTGATTATTTGGATTACTGTAACAGATCCTCAGTTTTCATTCCTGTGTCCCACCACTTATTCTACAAATGGCAGCAAGAGTATAAATTAGATATCATACCACCACTTAATGCTTTCCATTGGTTACCAGTTAACACTTCCAATCTGTACCACAAACTTTGACCTATAAGGTCTTACATGATTTTGTGTTTTTCTTCTTCTTCAACCTCATCTTCACTACTTTCCCTCTTTTACCATACACCAGACATTCTAGCTTTCTTTTCCTTTTTAAAAACCTATTGGTGTTGCAAATATTTTTAAAAAGGACACAGAACAATATTATATACCATAGTGTGCCCACTCCCCAGATATTAACACATTACATTTTGATGGACAAATATGACTAACTATTACATTAAAATAGAAACTACATATTCTCCTCTGATTCTCTACTACTTGGGAAAATAGCTGAGCATATACTAGATGTTCACTGCACTTCTAATGACTAATTG
Source organism: Scalopus aquaticus (assembly GCA_004024925.1). Taxonomy (NCBI): domain Eukaryota; kingdom Metazoa; phylum Chordata; class Mammalia; order Eulipotyphla; family Talpidae; genus Scalopus; species Scalopus aquaticus. Next base: position 124,033 of record PVIJ01001163.1, on the reverse strand, counting down.
CATATTTACTCAGATTAAGAAAAACTATAAAAACAGTGAATGCTTCTTATACCTTTTGCCTCCTGCCTTTTCCCCAGGGAACTGCCATTTTAAAGGTGATATATACCCTATGAGGCTCCTTGTTTAATATTTTTAATATTTTAGCATGTGTTTTTAAAGGTTAAAGTGTGGTATATTATGGATCCTTTGCAATTTTCTTTTATTTATTTTTTAAGATTTATTTTATTTACTTATGCTTACAAGAGCTGGGGTGTAGGCCAGAGGTGCGGGGGCTGAGAGGACTCATCAGAGACAGAGTGGGGGGCAGAACAGGCAGATTGATGGAAATACACTGCTGAGGGGAGCAGTGGGCAAGACAGGAGAGGTCTGCCATTTGGGAAGCTACCTGGCCCCGGATAGAACTTGTGCTGCAGTGGCTCTGGATAGCTTCATAGTGCTGAGACTTAACACCTTGCATTAAAAGCCTTGAGTTCAGGGAGGCACCTTTGCAATTTTCTTTTTATCGTTTATCGTGCTCTGTTTCCCACATTTTGATATATTGTTTTAATTTATTCACTCACTGGCTGTATAGTATTTGTGTGTGAATATGCAATAATTTGTTTATCCATCTCCTGTGATCATTTTGTCATTATAAATAGTAGGCAAAGAATATCAGCAAAATAGTGGTTAAGAGGTCATATTCTGGAGCTGACTAGCTGGGATTGAATTCTGGGCACTATCACTTATTAGTTGTCACTTTGACAAGTTACTTAAATTCTGTGTGTTTCTATTTCCTGACTTGTAAAATGAGGGTAGTAATAGTAACTTTTCATGGTATTGTCAGTAGGATTAAATGAGTAAATATATGTAAAAGACTTAGAAAAATGCCTGTCATATATTAAATCTCAATGACTATCAACTATCATTATTACTATTGTTATTATTGTGAATTACTGAGTCACAGGACATGTGCATCTTCAATTTCACTAATACTACATTCTTTTACTAAGTGGCATACCAATTTACATTTTCACCAGTATTTAAATTCCATTTTCATAAATCCTAACACATGGTACTAATTTGAAATTTCTGCCACTCTGATGAGTATGAAATTATATCTCACTGTTGTTTTGTTATTTTGATAGTTATATATCACATAGCTTGTTCATGGCTTTCGTAGTCATTTGGGGTTTTTTCCTTTTTTTGAACTCTGTATCCTTTACTGTCCTATGGGATTGTCATTTTCCTTTTGATTTTGGTAAACTTTTTTGGATATTAACACTTTGATGGTTATAGATGAATATCACCTGTTTTTGCCATTTTTTTTTATTTATTTATACATAAAGCTGGGGTACAGGCCAGAGGCGTGGGGCAGCGAGAGGATTCAGAGACAGAGTGGGGAGCAGAACAGGCAGATCAGAAACACACTGCTGAGGGGAGCAGCGGGCGAGGCAGGAGAGGTCTGCCGCACCATGTGGGATTCTCCCTGGCCCGGCATCAAACTCACATTGCGAGCTGCCGACAGCTCCACAGCGCAGTGCTCAACCGCTGCGCCACCAGGGAGGCCCTGTTTTTGCCATTTTTTAAAACTTTTATGACAGAATTTTTTCAGAATTAACAAATTTTAATTGAGTCAAATCCAACAATATTTTTCCTTACGGCTTGTGCCTTTTGATCTTAAGAAATTCTTCCCTATTTTGATGTCATAAGAGAGTTTATATTTTGTAAAAAATATTTTGAGACTTTAATCTTTCTGGGATTTATTTTTAGATATCGGTTGAGGTAGAAATCTAATTTTCCCCTTTTGAAAAAAACTGTCTCAGCACCATTTATGAAAAGTTCATCTTTTCCCTACTGATTTATAGTACTGCCTCTGCTATAAGCCAAGTTTTCGTGGACCTGGTCTTCATTTCGTTCTCAGAATCTTAGCTTTTATTTTCCCTCTACTTGGGATGTTTTCCTCTAGGCTCTTCACAGGGTTACCTTTCTCTTGTTCTTCAGACCGCTGCTTAAATGCCATCTCCCTCATATTATGTCTGTAGGTATATCTGGACTCGTGACCCACGACTCCAGAGTCTGGAGCTCCAGAGGTGGGCACGAGTTTCTGGACAATTGTTGCCATAGAGGCTGTGCGAGGGCTCAGACAGGCCGGGGGCACCCAGAGGCCCAGTGACGGAATTTGGTGGGCGCCGGCGTCGCCAGGGAATGCGTCATCACGCGCGGGCGATCGGGGGCGGGGCCGGGCTAAGTCACGTGGGTTGGTTGCCTACGCGCTGCTGGGCCGTGGGAAGATGGCGGACGGAAAGGGAGACGCCGCCGCCGCCACAGGGGCCGGGGCAGAGGCTCCGGCCGGAGCCGGAGACGGAACGGAGACTGAGTCCATGGCTAGGGGTCATCGCCCCACATCTCCGGCGCCGGGAGCTCCGGAACTGCGACCGTGTCTGTGGCAGCTGGAGACAGAGCTGAGGGAGCAGGAGGTGTCGGAGGTCTCATCTTTGAACTACTGCCGAAGCTTCTGCCAGGTGAGGGGCTGACGGGCTGACTGAGTGCTGCAGAGCAGGGAGGCCAGGGGAAGAGGCCCGGGTCCGTTGCCGAAGCTGGGGCTATGCTGAAAGGCGCCACCTCAGTGTCTCGCCGCGCCCCGAAGCTGGGAAGGCCCAGCTCGGAAGCTCAATCTCTGGCCCCCCTCCGCCACTGCCCGACTTTGGTCACCGTCAGGGCGGGTTGAGCTGGGCGAGACTGAGAGCCCTGAGAGCACCGGCTGCTCCTTGGAAGGGCCGTACCCGTGTCGTCGTTGGCTGTACCCTGCCCGGGTGGTTGGAGCGCCATTGCCCCTTGAGAGATTGATAGCTCGTTCCTGCCAGGAGATCCTTTATTTTTTTATTTTTTTTTTGAGTAGCGTGCAGCTCTCCGAACTGGAAAACCTGGGTTTTTCAGAATAATCCAAAGACATGTGTTGGGTCAGAGACTTTATTTTTGAAGTGAACGTCTTATAGGCCCCTAAAAGGTATGACAGTTGGCTTTGAAAGGCGTCTAGAGCTTTCTGATAAGAGATTGCAGAGTCGATTTGTTGTTTGGTTTTTACCCTCCTCCCCCCTTTTTCCCTTGATGTTTAAGCTGTTCTCTCCCTCTTCTATATTCCTCTGAGAATTGTGCTACCAGGAATGAGGCTGGTGAGCCTTGCAGTGACTACTAGGGTCTCTGAGTACGAGACTATAGGGAAAGATATGGAGTGTGGTCTCTTGGCGGTTGTGTGACCATTTCTGTGCCATAGTGATTCCTAACCTGTAATTACATATTTATTGGTATGGTTTGTTTCATGTCCATAAGCATTCCTAGGTTTTTCTCAGTGTTTTCGAATCCTTTATAAGGTAATGATTTGCCATTATTATTACTACTTAAGTTCCCCCTCACCTGGTATACCTTAGAGAATGCTAAATATTAGTATGTAGTATGTAAGTACTTGGGCTCTTAATGAGTGTGCTGAATAAATTGTGGTGCTCCAAACTTATAATTTGGGGGACAGTTTGCTTTGTGGGTCCTAAGCAAATAAAAAATTAACTTGCTTAATTGCTTTTCTCCCTCTCTGCTGAACCAGAAGCACCTCATCTCTTTGAACAGAATTATGTTCTTACTAATCTTTTCCATACATTGTATCACTCCAGTTTTTGTGTATACAACCTGTAGTGTTTTCCTGCACAATGGTGTGTAAGGTGTAATTGTTCTTTGTTTCTTTCCTACTAATGATTTCCTTAACTGCACATATACTACAAATTTACTGATTCGATAGGATGTCGCCAGGCACTTCAAGTGCCAAATAAGACAACATTTACCTTTGATGAGCTTGCAGTTGGTAAAAGGTGGTAGAAACAGCTATTTCCAAAGCAGTTTTGGTAACAATGGAAAAGGTGTTGAGACAGTGATGAGTGAACCCCATGAGACACCCAAATGGGATTCACAGTTAACTAGTAAAAGTAAATTAAAAGGTTTACTATAGATTGTAATACTGAATAGAAAGAAGACAGGCTGCTTTAATAGGTAGTGGAGGAAGGTCCTATGGCTGAAAAGCTGAAAATAACTCATGTTAATATGGGGGGGTGGGCTGGCGGGGGTGCTGAGCATTCCACTGCCAAAGGTAGATGAGGTGAGAAGGGACAGTATGCTTGATAGGAAGGGAGCTAATTGGACTAGGAGTAGTGAAGAGGGAGGTCAGAAATACTGTGGTTTTGGGAAAGAGTTCTAAGCTTAAGTTATCTTCCAAGAAAGATAATAAGAATAAATGTAACCAGTCATTGAAGCTTGTCAGGGGATACGGTATTAATATTCTGTTTATGTTCAGTACTTGGAGTTCTGATTTTATTTTAACTGAGTATTTTAATGTCTTGAGTCTTGGTGATACCTAGAGATGTGCAGGCACAGGAATTTTTAAAAGGAAGTACTTTTGTGATTTGTCTTTCCTATGAAGACTTTTTATTTTACCTAAAGTTTTTCCCAAAACATTTTTGGACTAATAAATGAAATAAAAAAAGGTGTTCCTCTGACTGGCACAGTGCTTTGTAACAGAAAGCACAGGGGTTTGGGACTTACTTGGCTCCTAATTGTGACTCTACACTTACTAGCTAAATAACCTTGTATAAACTATGACTGAAATTTTATTGTGATCTTTATTTCTTTGTCACGCTTTATACAACAGATAGAAGGTTTATACAACTCTTCCCAATACTTGTCCCAATATTTTTATCACATTTTTCAGCAGCCTTGATAAAGTCAATGTTGTGTGTCCTTGCTCACCAGATAGACTTTTTTTTTAATTTAATGAAGCAGGAAAAAAATTCATCCAAGTTTGATTGAAAGCTCTTGGTTTCAAAAGGCAGAGTAAGATTTATTCATACATTTAAGAAACACTGATTGCTTGTGTTTCTTGCGTTGTTCCAAGTGCTGGAGATAGGAATCTGCCTTCGAGGAGCATATAATGTGTAAAGATTGGTAGTAGTATTACATTAGAAAGGCCTGACCTGTGCTCTCTGGGATGCTTAATTGTGACAAAGGTATTTCCATCAGATATTTAGTTTAGAAATTTTGTTCTAGAGATTTAGATTGTGCCAAGTAGATTCTTACTGCAATGGATTGGGACCATCCATATTCTTCTCCCCGTCTCCTGCAGCACTTAAAAGAAATGGTTCTTTCTTTGGAATTGCATCAAAAGAAAAAGTACCTAAAAGGATAGCGAGAGAAGCTTGTCTTATTCTGGGCATGCTTTCAATTTTCAGAAGTTTGTGAAGATAATAAAAATGAAACTTCAGAAGTAGTTGTTACTAAGAAAATGATACTTTGGTCAAGTTGTATTCAGTGAAAATTTTATTCATTGACTATGGGATATGGTTTGTGCTTTGCTTTCTTTCCTTTCCCTTGAGTTCCTTTTCTGAAAACATTGTCTGCCAGACAGTGTGGATAAGGTTAACTCCAGAAAAGTTTTTCTTTGTTTTGCTGAAAAATGGGTGAGATCCTCTCAAGTGTTTGCTATATTTTGGGAACCAAAATTCCTAAATTTTTACAATTAGTTCTGTTTTAATACAGATTTTGAATACTTTTTAATAGACTTCATTAACAAATTTAAAATAATTGGGTGAATGGTTGTACTTTGAAAATACCAGGCAAAGTGGTTTTATGAGTAAACCTTGTTTCACTCATATTAAGGTACTTTTAGGTTCTACACTAATGGTAGATTTTTAATGGTTAAAATGACTAAGTAATGCATCTTTTTCAGTTTTTCCTATGGTAGTTCAAAGAGTGTGAGTTAGATTGGGATATTGGTTACACCATGTAAACTAGCTTTGTGACCTAGGCATGTTATTTTCTTTTAACATAGTTTTCTCATTTGCAAGTAGAATAATAAATGACACTTACTGTTCTTTATAGAAATACTTTGTTATGTGTGTAAATTAGAGTCTTTGTTAACAACAGTGGCCCAAGTAATCCACATTTCTTAGCCTTGGATAAAAAGTATTCACAACCTTGCCCCAGCTTTTCAACTCTTACCTAGCTAATCCCATTACCCCAATTCTACTCTTACTTACCAGGGGTACATTGCTTAGAGTTCATGTGTGTTCAAAGTGTGATTTCAGTCACTCCTTGTTAAAAATTTGCCTTTGAATTTCCAAGTGCATTACTTTAGGAAAGGTGATCTTAAATTTCCTTTGATTCTTTAAGATCCAAGACATATATTAAACTTTCAGTAAATATTTACCAACTGACTGTCTCCAAAAGGGTAGAATTACTTTAACAAATCCTCAAGCCATCAGGTATTCTCATGTCTTTCCTTTTCATTGTGCTATTCTATTCTTTTCTCTTTTTTTCAGCATGGCAAATTTTCTTTCTTTAGGACAGAGCACAGTGTTACCTCCTGTAACGCTTTCTCTGATTTCAGTAGATAGATTTCCTTTTAGTTGTTTGTGTTCTTTTGACACTTTGTGCATACCTATGATTTTAATTCTTGTTTTTCTTGCTGTCCCCATTTTTTTTAAAGATCTGTTTATTTATGCATACAAGCTGGGGTACAGGACAGAGGCGTGGGGTGGTGAGAGGGTTCACTGGAGACAGAATGGGGAGCAGAACAGGCAGATCGACGGAAAAGTTCAGGTGTCCGAGTGCTGTAATGTAACCTCTTCACTAATCTCTCTTCCTGTGATTGGCCTTATCTATAATCCATTTTTGTGTCTCTAAATTATAAATATAATCTTGTTAGTTATTTTTTTTCTCTTAAATTCTTCAATTTTCTTGCCCTCAAAACTCAGATTCAGTAGCCTGGCATACAAAGCCATTTTAGAATCTGGACCCTCCAGCCTCCCATCATCTTTCCAGACTTTTTTTTTTAAGTGTACCTTTACCACAGTGTTCATTTCCTCCCCATTTGCCTATTTATCCTAGCTTAAATGTTAAGTCTTTGAAAAGCGTTTTCTGACAGAGTGAGAAGATTTTTTTCACGTAACTGTTCATTCCAGTAGTATCTTGTACCTAAGTGTGGTACCTAAATATGTGTTTGCTTGGTTGTCTCTTGTATTAACTAACCAGTGAGACAACATGAGTAGGGACCTTGTTTAGTCTTTTTTTTTTGGGGGGGGGTATGCTTTGTAGCTAGTAATTAATACAATGCCTTGCATACAAAATTAATTTGTTCAATCAGTTACATTGTAGGGACTTCATGATACACTCAAGAGATGAGTACTTTAAAAGGGACATTTAATGTAAGGTCTGGTATGTTAAAAGCAATTTTACCCTAAGTACTTGCTAGAAAGGAATAGGATAGTACATTTTGGTCATTTTTTAGAGATATTATTTATCAGTTTAGCCTATATTCATGATAATGTGCACACTTACATGTATGTAATGAGGGTTAGTATGGAATGAGGGTTAGTATTGATGGAGGTAGAAAATGGAGGCATTATTGTATTGAGGAAAAGTTAGCAGTCTAACTGAACAACAGTTTGGAGATACTGAGATAGGGAAGATCAGTCTCCCTGACTCTTTGAGGTTGGTAGTGATCAAGATTCTGGAGCTTTAATTTTTTATTTATTTTAAAGGATTTTTCTGCATTAGCTTTTCTTTTTGTGCTGCTTTCTCTTGGGAGATGTCTAAATAGAAATTAGATGACAGGTAGTTATAATATCAGAGGCTAGCTATTCAGTGCATATGACCGAAGCATAATAAATGTCATCTATGAAACTGCAGAAACTTTAGATGCTGTCATTTACCGTGTACTGTGGGCTTTCCTGATTTCTGTGTCTACCTGTGGATCATGCTCTTCTCAACATTGTTAATTAAAAAAATCTAAGTAAGAGTGCACCACTTTTATTTCAAGACTTCAAAATTAAATGTTCTTTGTTTTCATTAGTTTCCAGACACCACCCTTGAGAGGTTTTCCTTATGTAAAACAGCACTTGCCTATCTTCTTCCAATTCTTTAACTGTTCTTTGTTTTTCTTCAAATCACTGACTACTCTGATAGATTTATTTGTCTCACCCCACCTGAAATGTAAGCATCTTGAGGTTGTTGATCGTTTACCTAGTGGCCTGGGACAATCCCTGGCACTTAATGTATACTCAGTCGTTATTTTCCAATACACCTAACTTCCTTAAATCCCATAGTAGCCTTCTTGAGGGTAACAAACAAGTCTTAGTTGTCTTTTTTTTTTTTTTAAAGAAAAGGTTTATTTATTTATGCATACAACAACTGGGGTGTAGGCCAGAGGTGCGGGGGTGAGAGGGTTCACCAGAGACAGAGTGGGGAGTAGAATAGGCAGATTGACTGAAATACACTGCTGAGGGGAGCAGCGGGCTAGGCAGGAGAGGTCTGCTGCGTCATGTTAGAAGCTCCCTGGCCTGGGATTGAACTTGCGCTGCAGTGACTATGGACCACTTCATAGTGCTGAGACTTGACCCATTGTGCCACCAGGGAGGTCCAAGTCTTAGTTGTCTTTATCAAGCAACAGGGACAATTTTGGGTCAACTGATTTTTGCTTCTTCCAGTGGGGATCAGATCTTAATGTTTTTATCTTGGTTACCTAACAGTAGAACTTCATTTTTGTTTTGTTTTCTAAGAACTTCTCAAGGTTGTCAATATTGTACAAATATTTAGAGCAGCGATTTTCCATAAAAATTTGCTTAGCCAGTTTTATTTATGACACTGTATTGGGAAACCTGAAGGTAAATAAGAAATAGAGTAAGATGGTTTTAAAAAGAGATTCTAAAAGCCTCCCTGGTGGCACAGGGGTTAGTCTCAGCTTTATCAGCCAGCCACTGCTGCTTGAGTTCGATCCCCAGCCAGGGAGCTAACCCACATGGCGCGGCAGACCTCTCCTGTCTCTCCCATTGCTTCCCTCAGCAGTGTATTTTAGTAGATCCACCTTTTCTGCTCCCCACTCTGTGGTGAATACACACACACACACACACACACACACACACACACACACACACCCTCACTTCTCTGGCCTACACCCCAGTTCTTGTATGCATAAGTAAATAAAACTAAATCTTTAAAACATTACTAAAATTATCACTCTTAAGATAATGCCAACAAACCATTATATGAAAAATTTAGAGGGATTTGGGACTACTAATATATTTTGTCTATTTGAATGCCTTTGTTCTTTTTTTCTCCTGGAATGGGGGAATCTAGCATTTAATTGTGCTGACTCTTGACTTCAGAGTAATTTTACTGTCAAGGGAATAACCTGCATATGTTGTGTCACCTTAGCCAGCCTTATAATAGTGCCTTATTAGTGTGTACATACATAAAAGTTATTACCAGATGTGATAGAACAAATGACCTAGTTTGGGAAGTATGTTTTTTTGATACATGGTTGTATGAAATAAGTATATTTTTATTTGTCATTTTATTTTCTTTAATTTTCCTTTTTCATGTGTGTGCCTATTTTAATGTATATGGTATCTTAAAATAACCTAAATATGTTCTTTTTTGTGACCGCAAACTAATACATGCTCATTTTAAAATTTTAAGAGAAGACTTTTTAATACATAAAGCAGAAACTGAAAGTACCATGTAATCTCACTGTTAATAGCTTGGTTGTATTTCTCTGATTTTTGGAAAAATACATATACAAAATATGTGTATATGTAAAAATTAAAAATTTTATTTGTCTCAAGCAATTCATGAATACATCCTTCCCCCACCATGTTTTTTTTTTTTTTCAATTAAGGTAACATTGTAAAGGTTCCAGATACAGATTCTTACCCCAGCAACTGTGTATATCACATCACACCCACCATCAGATGTCCATTCACCATTCACCACCATCCAGTTGCTTTTTTCTCCCTTTATGTGCGATTTTCCGTGAGTGAGTGAAATCATATGACAATTGTCTTTCTCTGACTTATTTTACTTAGCATAATCTCCTCAAGGTCCATCCATGTTGTCACAAATGGCAAGATTTCATCTCTTTTATGCCCAACTAGTATTCCATTATGTATATAACCACATCTTCTTAATCCATTTATGAATGCATTTTTATTTTATAGGATTAGAACAATATAAAAAAGAAAGAGGAAAAGCCGAGAACTGGCACACACACCCTTTATAGGTCAGTAGTACATTTTCCTAGGTGGTTAACAGTTTGGTAATGTATACTTATCTATATGGTATGTACATATATATGTACTATTTTTAGAATAGTGTCAAACATACACTAAAACTTCCTTATATTTTGTAGACATCTTTCTTTGTGGAAAGACACCCATATTTATTGCATTAAAAAAAAAACCTGCATAGCATTCCATTGAAAGTATTTATTTTAAATTCTATAGATAACACAACTCTTAAGATTTTAAACTCTAAAGGCAGTGCACAAAGCAGAATATATATACTGCTACAGAAAAGTTTAAGGGAAAAATGAATTCCCCTTTGCCCTCAATCCCTCTTGTCATTCCCCAGAGTAGTTAACAGTCTTTTGTGTATTCTTAAAAAATAAAATACACTCTTCTACAATTTGCTTTTTAATTTAGTATATTGAGGATATTTTTCTTTATCAGTATGTGTTGAACATGAACCATAATTAAACTATTTATGTTCTTTTTTGTCATAACAAATAATGTTGCATTGGTTCTTTTTAGCTGTAGCATAAATTCCTTTAATTGAAATTGTTGGATTAAAAAGAAAGTTTATTTTAAATTTTGATGAATATAGGCTTATGAAAAGTTGAATACTTTGGGCACTTCCCTGGTGGGGGAACTGTCCACATCGGTGATGTGAGTTTGATGCCCCAAAGGGCGGGGCAGATCTCTCCTTCCTCGCCCCGCCCACTGCTCCCCTCAGCAGTGTGTTTCTGTCGATCTCCCTGTGCTGTTCCTCACTCTGTCTCTGGTGAACCCTCTCGCCATCCCACGCCTCTGGCCTGTACCCCAGCTTGTATGCATAAATAAATCAATCTTTTTAAAAAAACATTTTAAAAAGTTGAATACTTTGGGAGATCTTGTCCTTGCTATCCTGGTGTTATTAAACATTTTAGTTTGCCAATCGGATAGTAAGAAATTGTTAATCACTCTTACATTAATTTACATTTTAATAGCATTTGAGTATTTTTTCATGCGTGTTAGAAATTTAAATTTCTCCTGTGAGGTTTGTTTTTACTTTTTTAACCTTACCTGTATTTTAAAATGTCACTAGTTTAAAGTCATTCAAATTTTGTTTCTAATCATTGAACATGATCTGTGTAACCTTGAGATTCTATGCTGCTTTGATGTTCTCAGGAAGCAGAACATGTAGTAGAGAGTTGGTTGCAGCCTGACCTGAAGCTATTGGGATGTATGATATAATTTAGTGAATGATTATGGCTGAGAGAGATTTGTCAGTGTACTCATTTCCAACATTTATTCATCTTTTATATATGCTACTAGATTGGTACAATTAAATCATAGCTGAATAACTGTAAAGACCCTAGTGCTTTCTATTAGCTAATTTTTCCTTAAATGTTTTCTTTACATAATTTCAAATAAAGTGCCACTAAATGGATGTATAACGTGGGGCCAAATCAGTTTATTTGGAATTTTGAATTGCTGCCTAAGTGAGATGATCTTTAGGGTTTGATTCTCCTTCAAAATTGTCTGATTCTATTGAAAAACATCTAAGTATTATTTTCTATGTCCAAACATTTGTCTTTTGCATCCTTACTGAAATAAATGAGTTTTATAGTAAGTGAAGGAATATTTAATATCTTACATAGTTCTGATATAATTTATAAGGAAACAGGAAAATGTAAGAGGTGTGAGATTTTTGAAAACTCATTTATTGAAAGTATTAATACTATATTCCTGCCCCCAATGGGTTATCGTTTCCCCTCTAGGGTAAAAACCCATCCCAATGGAAACCATTTTACTGATATGAACTAATAGTGTTTACATTAGTTGTTATGCTCACTGTTTTTACTTGGCTTTTTTCTTCATAGTGAAATATTGAGTTCAGTACTTAAAGGACTTAGTAAATGAAAATGTTAAATCTAGAGCCCATAAATTCCATGAAACTCTTAATAGTAATTGTGGATAAAACATCATGTTTAGTTAATCACATGTACTCTTATGAAGTAGGGAAACATATACAATAAATGTGGATTTGAAAGCCTGCACTTTAAATCCTCAGACCAACACTGTTGTGACTTTAAATCTTGCTTTGCGTATTTCTATTTGCTTGTAAAATTGGGGATAATAGGAAAGTGGTGTGAGGATCAAATATAAACAGTATAACTGTCCTTAACATAGCTTTTGGAAGTGGATAGGTACCCGTTTTGTCCATTTCTTTATTTTCTTTCTAGTCTTGAGTATTGTTTTAAAGAAGTATTTCATGTAGAACAGATTTCCTTTATTTTCCTATCACTGTATAGCCCACTGAAAGAAAAAAGATGTTTACAGAGCTTTTGCTAACATTTTAGATTCAGAGAGCCTGTGATGAACTTTGTAGATTGGAAGTGTAATGTACAGTGAATTTTTTGTTAGGTCAAAGCAATATGGATGGACTTTGTGGTTTATAGTGGATATAATGGATTGACCTCTTGCAACTGACAGATTATTCTTTATAAAATATTTCTGATCAATTGGCTATTGACTTTAACTTGGTTTATTGTTAAGATTTTTAATTATTTCATTTTATGAAACTGCATGTGTTAAGAGGCAATTTGAATTTGTAACATACTGTATTTGGGAAAAAGGTAGCTGTGTTTTCATAAAATCATAGACTCATGCTTGGGGGAAGAACTTTATAGACTTCTAAACTTTGACATATCTACTTACCACAAAACAAAATTCACTACTGTTGTATCATTGTCATCTGATGTGAGTAAGCTTCTAAAAAACATGATCTACAGAAACAAGTGTTGGTGAGGATTTGGAGAAATCTTACACTGTTGGGAATGTCCAGCTCCTATAGAAACCTCCATACTCTATATCAAAATATCAAAAATAGGTCTTTGATATATTAAAAATTTTGATATATCAAAAATATAGCAATTCCACTCCTAGGTTATCTACCCAGAGAATGCAGAAACACTTAATTGGAAGGTATCTATGCATTCCTATATTTATTGCATCAAAGAGGGGAGGGGGCCCAATGGACTATAGTGGAGGACTATGGGTGCCTTGGTAGATGCCTTCCTTGTTAAGATGCCTTAACATGGGCCTCCCTGGTGGCGCAGCGGTTGAGTGCTGCGCTGTGGAGCTGTTGGCAGCGCGCAATGCAAATTCTAAGCCCAGCTGGGGAGAATCCCACATGGTGCGGCAGACCTCTCCTGCCTCACCCGCTGCTCCCCTCAGCAGTTTATTTCTGATCTGCCTGTTCTGCTCCTCACTCTGTCTCTGGTGAACCCTCTCGCCACCCCACGCCTCTGGCCTGTACCCCATCTTGTATGTATAAATAAATAAATCTTTAAAAAAATGCCTTAATATACATCTGAAAAGTTGTGAACCTATACATCTGAGTCATATACACTGTTGTAAATCAGCATTACCTTAATTTAAAAAATAAATAGGTAACATGGTCTAAGCATTTCCTTTTTAAAATTTCCGTAGGTGCAGTTTGATCATTGTGCTGTTCTCCTTTACAGGTTTTGATGAATTAGTGAAAATTTGGAATTAAATCTACTTTTTGAATTTGTTTTAGTATACAAGCATTTTTCACCCTAATCAAAGATAAGTTTTTGAAAAATTATCTTAATCAGACTTTAAAAATAAGTTAGCAAATCCTTTATAATAGTATAAAGTATAAAAAGCAAATAATTACTGATGCCTGGGTTTATGCTACTATTATGCTGAGTTCTTATGTGTAGGTTCTTGCCTTCTGTGAGTTTATGATCTAGTGGAACATTGAACATCTTTTCATATTTTCTTATGATACAGTAGAGGAGTATTTGATAATCTTGTTCATTTATCTACCTCCCAACTAACTTGTTTTTAGGTAAGAACATAAGTAAAACTATCCCCAGTGCCTGTTATTATATTGCATTATATACTAATTTCAAAGTCTAATAAAAGTGGTTTTGATTAAGAAACATTTTTTCCCAGTTGGCATAAATTATAAAGAAATCATTTTACATGTCTTGTTTTTATAAGCCTCTTCATTGGTGTTGAAGCAAGGGTGTGGTTAAGAGAGAAGACCCTACGCATTTAAGGGATGGCAAGAATGCCAGAAATCCCTCTTAAACTGAATAAGGGCTTTTTAAAGATAGTTTAGGTTGGAAATGCGAAACATTAAGTCCCCTTTGGACATCCCAGAGCCAGAAAATATTTGAACCTGGGAGATTATCACAAAGAATTTGAAAGTTTTTGACTTTATATAAGGCATATGCACCAGGTGCTTACAGTTTTTTTTTTTCTTTTTTTAGGAATAGGGAGTGGGAGTAGAGCTAAAATTAAACACAGGTGTGATCTTTCACTTGTTTATAGCATATAAAATTTCAAGTGGTGGGATTATGTATAAATTTTACTTTTTGTGTGTATTTCAGTATTTTTTCAGATAAAATTTGGACAGAAAAGAGCACTATATATATTGATATAAAAGGATACCCAAATATGTTATTTAAGACAAATTAGAAAATCACATCCTATTTTATAAAGCAATGTGTAGAAAACATTTTTCTATAATATCTATAAATATAACTTGATATTTATAGTACTAAAGTATCATTTGTTACATTTCAGTAAAAAAAATTAATGGGATATTTACTTTAGGATTTTTTGTGTGGTTTATATTTAAAAGTTACCCCTTTAATTTTCTTTTTTTTTTTTATTAGTTGTTTCAGTACTTATCTTTACTTTCCTTTGTTTCTTGTCCCTTTTTCCATTTTTTCAATCTTATTTTACTCTCCAGTAGCTTCCTGAGGGAGGTCTCACTTCTCTCTGTTAATTTCTCTGGGTATAGGAATCTAAGTTGAATATCCGTTTTGCTTAGAACTTTGAAGGGTCTGTTACTTTAAAAAAATAAAAATAAAAAAATTATCATACAAAGTAGTAAAGAATATATAAAAATGAATACAATCTAAAAAATAAAATGATTGATGCTACCTATATATTCTTTCACAGATAATTATCTACCACCACTATCCTTATTTTAGTATTTAATCATTCCCTTGTATATCTTCCAACAAAGGATTCATGTCTAGAACAGTCTCATAAAAAGTATTTTTAAAAAGGCAAATAACTTAATTGAACAAAAATTAAGAAAAAAATAATTCACAGAAGAGGAAAAACTAGATAGTAATAAATACAGCACTAAAAACAACTCCTCACAAGCCAGCAAGAAAAAAAAACTAAAGTACAATGGAATAACACAGTTCCATTCACCCAGAATGGCTAAAATTAGACTGGTTACTCTAACTGTTGGCAGGAATGTGAGACGATGGAAACTATACTTTTAAATCATATTCTTTATAATAATTTTGTACATTGGTGACCCATTTGTCTTTAAAAAATGAAAGCTTTATTGGGGTAAAATTGACATACAGCAAACTACTTGTCTAAAATGTTTAATTTGATAAACTTCAGCATACCTGTATACCTATGAAACTGTTATAATCAAGGTGATAAATATATCTATCCCCCCTGTAAGTTTTTTCCTCCACTTTGTTTCCTCTTTTTTAAAAAAATTAAAAGGGTTTACAGTTTTCAAATTTCACAATACAAATAAATGAACCTTGTGTTTTTTTCCTTTTGTCTTACTTAGGCCCTTCTAAAACTATTCTGGAAGGAGGAGTAAGTCTTCTTGTCATGCTGTTAGAAAACAGCGAGTCATAGCACCATGATCTCCTGGTAGAACAGTAATATAAAACTTAACAGCGGCTCTCCTCTCTCCTTAACTGTCTGCTTGCGTCCTTCGCTGCCGAGTGTGCACCATCGTGATAGGCAGGAGGTCATTGGTGGGGCCAGGCATTATTGGTATGTGACTTCCCATAGGTGGCCTCATTCCAAGAGTCCTATTGGCATAATCCCAGGAGGAGGGAAACCCATCATTGGCATCATGGGAGGAGGGCCTCTGATATGTGGTGCTGGGTCATTGCCCCCACAGAAGGAGAAGCAGAGAATGGAGTAGGAGGAGGCTTTCCTTGTTGAAATACAGTAGTTTTGTCAGCCACATGAACCTGTTCTTCCATCCATTTCTGATTGTCTTTTACATTCTCTTTGTATTTCTTACCACTACAGTGTGCCATTGGTCACCCTGTTACCTGTTTCTTCCTTCTTACCTCCTCAGCATCGCTTTCCATCCTCATTCAACTATCTGCTTGTGTCTTTTTAGATTAGATTACATATTTGAATATTTATATACATAAAATTATATAGTCTCCATTTTATTTCGCCTAGTATAATTATTTTGGCATTCACTCATATTGTAGTCAATTCCTTTTATTGTTGAATATTCATTGTATGGCCGTATCATGATTTGTCTTTTTTTTTTTTAAGATTTATTTAGGCATACAAGAACCGGGGTGTAGGCCAGACGTGTGGGCGGGGGTGTGAGCGGATTCACTAGAGACAGAGTGGGGAGCAGAACAGGCGGATCTACTGAAGTACACTGCTCAGGGGAGCAGCGGGCGAGGCAGGAGAGGTCTGCTGCGTCATGTGGGAAGCTCCCTGGACCTGATCCAACTCAGTACTGCTGGTGGCTGCTGATAGCTTCATAATGCTGAGACTTAACCCCTTGCACTACCAGGGAGGCCCTGATTTGTTTATTCTTTCACTTGTTGATAGATACTGCTATTTAGCTTGTTTATAGTTTTCGGATATTACAAATTAAGTTGCTTTGAATATTTGTAGGTAAGAAGTTTTTGTGTGGCTAAATGCTTTCTCTTTCTCTTGGGTAAACACCTAGATGGAATGACTGGGTCACACCACAGTATTTTCAGAGTAGCTGTATCACTTTACATCCCTAAAAACAGTGTATGAGAGAGTTCTAGTTTTCCACCTCCTGGTGAGCACTTGGTGTGGCTGATCATTTTGATTTTAACTGTTCTGAAATTAGTGGTAGCTCGTTGTGGTTCTAATCTGCATTTCCCTAATGACTTACTGTATCAAGTATCTTTTTATGTATTTTTTTTGCCATTTTTACCTCTTTTGTAAAGTCTTTTTTCAAATCTCTTGCCCATTTTAAAACAATTGGATTATTTTCTTGTTGTTGAGTTTTGAAGGGTGTATTGCGTGTGTTTCTAGGCACAGACACTCTTTAAACCCTTTGTAATACATTCCCCTTTTTAAATGTTGAGGCATGTGTGGCAAAGGGTGGACAGGTTATGGGTGATGATTTGTATCATTTCTGAGTTATACATATTCTGCCTGCAGTTCACTTAGGACTCTCTGAAGGGAACACCCTTGACCATGACACAGATTTCATTGTGATTTGGGCATGCAGAGAGGCTGAGCATTCTCTCTACCAGCTTATAGAGAGCAAATTATAAGGATGAACTAAGCAAGAAGAGGATGATAGATGTCACTCTATATTATACATTCTGGGTAGAACTGTTGGAGACTCGAGAGATGCTACCAATAACTTCTAGAAAAAATTGCATGAGACGTTAACAAGGAAAAAAGATCCTATGTAAATTGGTAGGCGCAAGAATATCAATCCATGGTTAATTTCTGTTAAGTTAATCCATTCTATAACTTTGGAAATGATGGCATCACGGGAAATAGAATCAGATATATACGTAAAGCTCCTCTCTCAGTCTGTCACTTTGTCTTTTTATTCTCTTGAAAAATTGAAGTTCTGTTGAAAAATGCAAGTTCTTAACTTGGGTAAAGTTCAACTTATCAACTTACAGATTTTTTTTATGTTACAGTTAAGAAATTCTATGTTTTCTTTCTAGAAATTTTATTAAGTTCTAGCTTTAGATCTATGATCTATTTGGAGTTAATTTTGTATATTATGTGAGGGAGTGCTGGCTGGAAGTTTATATATATGTGCTAGTATATATCTATATGTAGACATACATATGAGTATCTAAATATTCCAGCATCATTTGTTGAAAACACTGCTTTTTCATTGAATTGAGAAATTGCCTTTGTGCCCTTGTTGAAATCTAATTAACCATGTATACGTAGGTCAGTTTCTGGACTCTGTTCAGTGCTATTCCATTGATCTATTTGTCTGTCCTGATACCATTACCACACTCTTGTGTTGCTTTTTCAAATGGAAAATATGTTATGAAAGCTATATTGCACATAGAGATAGGAAGTAGTGTGGTAGAATGGTGATTGCCAGGGACTAGAGAGAGGAAGAATGGGGGGTTGTTGTTTATTGGGTTTAGTGTCAGTTTTGCAAGATGAAGAGTTCTGTGGGTGGAGATTGGTGATAGTAGCACAATGTAAATATACTTAAACTCTTAAAAAAGGTTAAGATGGAGACTCCCTGGTGGCACAGGGGTTAAAGTCTCAGCACTAACAGGCTATCGCCAACCACTGCAGTAGGAGTTCAATCCCTGGCTAGGGAGCTAACCCAGATGGCACAGCAGACCTGCTCTTTCACCTGCTGCTCCCCTCAGCAGTGTATTTCAGTAGAGTCACCTGTTCTGCTCCCCGCTGTCTTTGGTGAATCCTCTTATCCTCTGCCCCTCTGGCCTACACCCCAGTTCTTGTATTCATAAATAAATATAAATAAATCTTTTTAAGGATTAAAAAAAATCTTTTAGAGATTTAAAAAAAAACTTTAAATCTTTTTAAAACCTCTTTAAAAAAGGTTAAGATAGTAATTTTTTTAAGAAAAAAAAGTCTTTTTAAAAATCTGTGCTACGTAATAGTGCCAAAAAAATCAAGAGTCATAGGTTAATTGGCAAGTGATGGGGGTAGGAGTTTGAATTCACAAACAAAAGCCATATTATTTCATTCCTTTACACAGCTGCCTCAGAATTATAATACTTTTCCTGGTATAATAAAGCTTGGATTTTAAAATCTCCAGATTTCAGAAGTATTCTAGACCAATCATTTTAGTAATAGTGACTCACTGAAGCAGAAATGGGGGAGTATTTGAATTTATCCTTTTCTCACTTGCCAGTCTTCCTGTTGCACATTCATCCACCTGTTTCTTGAAATTTTGTAATCTAAAAATGTTGCGACATAAAGCAGACTTTTTTTGGTAGTAAAATAGGAATACCATAAAATTTACCATTTTAAGTATATGATTCAGTGGCAGTAAGTATATTCCATATTGTGCAGCCACCATTCATCTCCAGAACTTTTCATCATCCCAGGCTAAAACTTTGAATCCATTTGACACTAATCCTCTACTCCTTATTCTTAGCCTCTTTCAACCACATTTCTACTTTCTGTCTCTATGAATTTGACTATGATAAACTCATTGTATGGTATCTCATGTCAGTAGAATCATTACAGTATTTATCCCTATAATTTTCTTATTTCACTTATTAATTAGCATAATAGTTTTAAGATTCATCCATGTTGTAGCTTGTGTCAGATTTCCTTTTTAAGAATGAATAATATTCCATTGTGTATAATATGCCACAAGTTGTTTATACATTCAGCTCTTCTTGGGTTGTTTCTACTTTTTGACTATTATATAAATAATGCTGCAGTGAACCTCAGTATACAAATATCTCCAAGTTCTGTTTACAGTTATTTTGGAAGTATATCCAGCAATGGAATTACTGGATCCCATTCTCTTTTTAATTTTTGGAAGAACCACCATACCATTTTCTACAGGAGTATTATCACTTATATTCCAACCAGCAATGCAAAAGGATTCTAGATTCTCTATCTGTCTGCATCCTACCCCCCTTCCCTTAACCACTAACACTGGTCAACATTGAGATTGTTACTGACTTAAAAAGGCCCTAATCTGTAGTATCTTGGTGTGCCGAATATGAATATAACCCTGAAAAATTTTTATTAGCTCTCATTTTGAAGATATTTCATATCATTCATTTTATGTTTCACCGTGT
Organism: Scalopus aquaticus; assembly: GCA_004024925.1. Taxonomy (NCBI): domain Eukaryota; kingdom Metazoa; phylum Chordata; class Mammalia; order Eulipotyphla; family Talpidae; genus Scalopus; species Scalopus aquaticus. Next base: position 104,115 of record PVIJ01001163.1, on the reverse strand, counting down.
AAATTTATCCAGTAGGACTGCAACAACATCCTAAATCAGCCTAGAATGATGTCATATTGCATTGCATTGCATAGTACCATCATGCACACATCATCCAGAGTTGATTGCATCATTTTCTGATGCAATGCAATACTACTCCCAGGCAGCTGCTGAAGTAAGCTGACATCAGCAGTGCACTAGATAAAGCCCTGTCGGAAAGGTTGAGCATTGAAAATATTTCAAACTTTGTGCAAGACATTTGAAGCTACTGTTCCATAGAACTGTTGTGATTTTATCCATTTAGGCACAATACAGGACAGTAATGCCTTGAAAGTGCATTAATAATGTGGACAGTTTCTACTCTGTTTGTGGGGAAGTGACATTTGCCAACCAAAAGAAAAGTATCACTTCTCAAGTGAAGAAGGCTTATCATCTTTACTTCGGATGCAAGGTTGGTGACCAAGACAAGCCTTGGGCCCCGCATACATGCTGTTCTACATGTACAACACAGCTTTCACAGTGGTTAAGTGGCAAAAGACCATCAATGCCGTTTGCAGTCCCCATGGTGTGGAGAGAGCCAAGCAACCACATAAAAGACTGTTCCTTCTGCTTGGTTCCTCCTCGTTCCGCGGAATAACGAAGCAAAAGAAATCGAGAATAGTCTACACAAACATTCTGCCTGCACATCGAGATGACCGGTTCAACAACTTGCTGCAGGGTGATGTGAAACAAGCATGGAATGCTTTTCACCTAGTGTCGACAAACTTTCTTGGGAATGTTAGGGCAGAAAACTACAAGGAACTAGTAGAAGACATGCTGATGCAGTATCAGAAACTTGGCTGCATTATGTCTCTAAAGATCCACTTCCTTCATTCCCATCTGGATTTCTTCCCTGAAAACTGTGGTGTGGTTAGTGATGAACATGGCGAATGTTTTCATTGCGATACCGTATCAGTGGAACAAAGATACCAGGGAAAATGGCCCACTACAATGCTGGCTGACTAGTGCTGGAGACTCCCCAGAGATGCTCTTGAACAGCTGTACAAGAGACAAGCGAAGAAATCTTAAGAAGTCTATGACTTAATTTTTTTACAGGTATTAACCATAGGCCTATTACTACTGGCGTGCATTTCGTGATGTAAACATCCATTTATTGCAGATTACAAAAAGAACTAGAGCCAGAATTAGAATTTGACTGTCATATTCGTGTTGAGCACATACAAATTAACAGGAAATGACTAATTTTATTTCAGTAACATGACTTTTGTAAAAATTTGTTGACCAGTGTCATCTGGTCTTGTGGTTTAAATGTTTATATTTGCTTTAATTAGTTCACTCATTGGGTATGTTTTTTTTTAATGAACAATACATGAGTGAAATCATTCAGTACATTCTCTTTCTGCATGTGACTTATTTCACTAAGCATAATACCCTCTAGGTCCATTCATGTTGTTGCAAATGGCAGGAATCTTTTTTTTTTTTTAATAGCTGGAGTATTGTATTGTGTATATTATACTACATTTTCTTTAGCCAGTCATCTGTTGATGGGCACTCATATTGTTTCCAACTCTTGGCATTGTAAATAGTGCCATGAAAATGGGGAGGGGGGGAGTATGTGCATATATCTTTTCAAATTAATGATTTCATATCTAGTTAAATACCAAGAAGTGGGATAATTGGACCAAAAGGAATTTCTATTTTTAATAATTTGAGGTGTTTCCTCATTTTTTAAATGGACTGACAATCAGTCATTTAGCTCACAGGGTTGTGGTATTCAATATTAGTAGCATGTAAAGCTTTAAGGAAAATGCCGTCTATGCTGTATGGTCCAAATATTGTTTTCATTGGGAAAATTAGTCTTGAACCACTTGAATTTTAAATTGAAGTATATCCCCACATAAAATATGACCATCATGAAAGAAATTAAACTTTCTTGGTAGGTTCAGAGAGTAGGCAGGATATTACCACCTTTGGAAAGCATGCAATAAGCAATAGAATTGAGAGAAGAGAATTTTTTCCTTCATTGTGAATGTAATAATGCTTATTAAAGATAGTTTGAAAAGTTCAGAAAAATATAAAGATGGCAAAAAAATTTCTCAAAGCCCTACTCCTACCCAGGGCTAACCACATTAGCATTTTAGTTGAATTCCTTCTATTCTTTTTTCCCATGCATTAATTTTTTTTTTTACAAATATGTCTTGAGTGTAACATATATACAAAATTGGAGGCTATTAAGCCAAGAAAAGTGAACTATTATAGGAGTCCAGGTGTGAGACATTGGGAGCCTAGTCTAAGTCACTGACTATGAAAATAAAGCACAAGACTAGGAGACAAAGGTACTTCTTAGGTTGAATCAGACTTCGGTATGGTGGGTTTAAAAGATTGTTTTTACTTCTGACTCCTGGAGAAAGAGACAGACACAGCATTGGAGGAACATGTTTGCTGGGAAAGATGTTTTGTTTTGGACTAGTTAACCATGAGATTTAAATAGCTCATCCAGGTAGAAATGTCTACTAGGCAGTTGAGGAAAATATAGCAAGGATTTGAGAAGTAATCTGCCTAGGATCTGAATGAGAGCACCGAGGTAAGAATGTTTAAAATAGTCAAAGATGAAGTCATTGGGAAGATTCTTTGGTTCTTGCTAATTTTTATATTTTTATCTGACCTCACTCTTTAAAGAGTAGTAGTAGAGTCTCTCCATCCTCAGTACCAAGCTCAGTATTGCCACATAGTAGGCATTTGTTGAGTAATGAGTTTACAGGAACAAAGAGAATAGGCCATTGAATTTTGATGTTTCATAAAAATGCCAGTGAACTTGAAGGAATCATATTTGCAGATCATTTATTGTACCTTTCTCTTTCAGTTTTGTTGGTGTCAGAAATTTAAATCTCCAGAAAAGTCAGTGGTCTCCATTTTTGTCTACTGTGTTTGGTGGTTTTGTTTGCAGTTCTTAAAATGTTATTTGAGAGAGATATAATTCATCCACTTAATATTGTATTTTAAGAGTAGATGATTGTAAACATTATTCCAGTGACTCTTCAAATGCCCAGAATATGTGCATAATGGGTATGTTAGAAGACCTTACTATTGATATTTAATTGGACAAACATGGAAGTAAAAGATTTAGGTCAAACTTAAACTTATATACCCATGAAGTATTGAATCTTTAAAATTGTATAACTTGTGGAAGTCTTAATGGAATGTCTGTGTCAGAAGATATTAGATTGGTGGCAGAATTCTAAGTGGGAAGGTGGTTTATGGCAAGGCCCACCTCATCTGCATGCACTGTATGCATGTGTGATTTCAACTGTCATGTTCCGTTGACTCATTGTGAAGTTTCCATGAGGATAGAACCCATGTCTTTTTCCCAAGCACTGTATGTAGGGGAGACTTTTGACAAATATTTGTCAGATGAATAAAGTGATCAATATAATCAGCAGACAGTTTGATTGAGAATGTCCTGTGAGAGCAGAATAGTGTGCAGTGCTAAACCTAAATAGATTGTAAGGAGGTCAGTATTGCCACATTATAGGCATCTGTGGAATAAATGAGTTTGCCAGAACAAAGAGAAGAGGCCATTACATTGGTGTTTGATAAAAATGCCTAAAATCTTTTACTAAATATAAATTTGTAAATCTCTGGTGTTTAGATTAACCAGCGCAGACAATAAGTAGTTTGCTGACTTAAAACCATTTCTAACATTTTTAAAACTCAAATTTTAGGTTCTTTGGAGCAAAATAGGCTCGCTAGTTTAAAATGTTGAGTTGCAGAAATTTCTGTTTTTCTTTGTATTCCCCCATTTAATCTTGGCCACCAAAATCAGACAGAAAGCTTGACACTTTTTTTTGCATGTGTAGTGAAACTTTGGCAGCCGACAGTAACTGTTCCAGGTCTGTCAAATAAGCTGCATTTTCATTTTCTCATTCTGATAAACAACCTTTTCAGATACAGTAACACAACAGTTGCTTTTTCCTCTGCCACCAGCCATCCCACATTCCTTTATAATTTCATCTTTTAATGCAGGAGGGCCAGCACCTTTCCTGCAAAGGACTGCTTATGTTAGGAGTTGCAGGCCCTAAAGTCTGTCACATCTCTGCTTTTACACTGTCAGAGCCAGTTAATCCATAAATTAGCATGGCAATTTTGAATAAAACTGGACACAGAATTAAATTTCACATAATTTTCATTATCCCATAAACTTCTGATTTTTTGCCAGCATTCAAAATGTGAGTACCACCTTCCTTATGGCATACAAAAAGAGGTGGAAGAGGCCAGTTTGCTAACCCCTTTCAGGAAGTTTAGCATAAGCAGTCCAGAAGATTTCTGGAGAAATTGCTTCTACTTGATCTGTGATAAGTAAGCTCAAACAATACTTTGCTTCCAACTGTTATTATCCACTTTTTATTCTTTCAGTAATCTTTTCCAGAGTTAACTACTTTAACACCTGTTTGTGGATGATGGGTGAAATGTGTAAGAAATCTACTTCAAATGTTGGCAATGTTATGAACATAGTCTTTCCCTTTACTTGAACTCAGAGTTAAGACTTTTCATTTTGGGGGCCTCCCTGGTGGCGCAGCGGTTAAGCACTGTGCTGTGGAGCTGTCGGCAGCGGCGATGCAGCGGCGATGTGAGTTCGACGCCTGGCCAGGGGGATTCCCACATGGCACGGCAGACCTCTCCTGCCTTACCCGCTGCTCCCCTCAGCAGTGTATTTCTGTTGATCTGCCTGTTCTGCTCCCCACTCTGTCTCTGGTGAACCCTCTTGCTGCCCCACGCCTCTGGCCTATACTCCAGCCTGTATGCAAAAATAAATAAATCTTTAAAAAAAAAAGACTTTTCATTTTTGTTTTTTGTGGTCCAGAAGTAGTATTCTAAGTTATCTGAAGAAGTCATACTTTCTAATCTGTAGCTCTAGTAACCAACACTATTACCAAACATTTAAATAGGTATAAAACTAAAAGGTCTTCTCAAATGAGTTTAAATGCATTTTATTTTTAGACAACCTCCAAGGCATGTTTTCCTTAAAAACAATGCTTCTACACCAAATAAATGAAGGTCAAAATAAATGAAGAACTCAAGATAACATTAATCCCACTTGTTTGTCCTGGTGTTGTGTGGGTGAAAAGTAGCAGCCAGTTATGATGACAGGAGATAGATCCATATTGCCATATTTGTTAACATTTTCCTTCCTAAACAAAAATCACATATGGGGGTTAATCATTCACACGGTAGTCCAGCAGGGCAGTCATACCATCTGTATTCATGTTTTTTACCAATAAAGAACTGGTCACTTTTGAAATTAGCAAGGATGTGTTTGATTTGTTCTGCAGCTCCTGTCATAGAAGGTTTTACTCTTCTAGTTTGTGTTCAGGCTGTCCTTTGATTTTATGTAATCTTTGATGTACTTCTTGTAGATTTATTTTGTGTAGCTTGTTTCCTGCAAGCGATGGTTCACGACAATGTCAACACCACTGATTACTATAATTTTGGTACCTTTGCCCTTGGGACCTTGAGTCCATTTCCACCAATGAGCGAGTCATTCATGTTACCTTCTGTCCTACTGACCATCTTTCCTCTCCCATCAGACACACAGACAACCTGTTCAAGATCTTCTGGATCATGATAGTGGCTAGAGGCAGACAAGACAGTGCTGTCCTAGCAGGAGCCCAGAGCTCAGAGCCATACCGGGGGGAGAGTGGGAAGTGTGCCGAAAAGTTGTTAAAGCATGATTATGTGCAGTCTCATTTATGAAACAGATAAGCACATTCTGCATTCCTTCATGTTTAGCTGGGAAGAGGATTGTTAGGGTCAGTTTCATGATCCTCTGTTATTGTTCAGCTTTTTCTTATTTTATTAAATTTTTGGAATTTAATTAAATGGGGACATAGTGCTCTTATGAAAATACAGAAGAGCCCTGCTTTTTCTAAGGCAACTGTGATAGAACAGCAAGATAACTTAACACTTTGTGGTCTGCTCACATATTAGTACGTGTTTTTGTCACCAGTATCAGGTGGCCGCTCACGTATTAATACGTGTTCATCTAGTCTCTGGTTTTTCATGCCACGGTGGATTTATTTGGAACTATAAGGAGCTATTTCTTTGATCGTACTCAGTCTAGAAGTTTTACACGTTGTTTTGGTGAAAGTGTAAGGTGGTTTATGAGAGATAATACAGTTTTTTTAATATCCAGTAGTTCAGGAGTTGTGTGTGTTTTATTGACTGCTTATAGCATTCATGTGGTGGCACAGAAAATGGCCGGCCCCAAGGGCTGGTAAATTTAAAGGGCACCGGCACACAAAGTGTTAATTGAAGGGTATACTACAGTGGCTTAACTGGCTTGATCATTCGTATATGTGTGCAAAGATCATGTAACCTCATTGTGTTAGTTAAGTGCTCTTACTGTGTGTGATATAATGTTTTATTGTATATTTTCTTGTGAGTTTATTTTTTTAAGTTAATAAGACCTGTTCTTAATTTATACAGGTACTGTTAGTATAGGATGTAAAGTTGCAGAAAATCCGGTAGAATCCTAAAGTATCACCAGCTATTTGTTACTCTTTAGGTGAAAAAAAATCAAAGACAGGAAGAATATTTGAAGAGTTTATTTTGGGGACAATGAATTCAAATTAGATGTAATTCATGATAAAGCTTCCCTCTAAAAATAAGACTTGACGATAGAAGAAACCCCAGCTAAAGAGTATTAGGAACTCCCTAACCCAGTGAAAATGTGTATTCCAAGGGAAGAAAGCTTATATCTTGCCTGTGCATAATTCAACTAGATTTATCAGTTGAGCATAAGCAAAACCTAATTAATTGTTAGAAGAAAGAAATATAGTAATAGTAAAGTGTGCAACTGTGAAACCTAGAGTGTCCCTTAAGCAGTAATTTTTCAGCACTGTCCAAAGTGAATACAGTGCAACTTTTTAATTGTAACTTAAATAGATTCTTAATGTTTAACTTTAAGGCTTTATTGTGACTCCATTTTCCTTTGTTTTAAATTTCCTACTCATCCAGATAATCTCTTAGATACCTCAGTATGGAGGTGGGGCACCCTGGTTGATAGATAATATGACTATCCCTTTTTGTAAACAAATATTTGACATTTGGCCTATATCTTATTTTTTAAGATACACTTACTAAAAGTAAAAATATATCAATCATTTATAAATTGGTTAGTGTAAAGTAAACCTAACCAGGCCTCCCTGGTGGCACAAGGGATTAAGTCTCAGCACTATGAAGCTGTCAGCAGCCACTGCTGGCTGAGTTCGATCCCTGACCAGGGAGCTGGCTTACATGGCACAGCAGACCTCTCCTGTCTCGTCTGCTGCTCCGCTCAGCAGTGTATTTCAGTAGATCCACCTGTTCTGCTCCCAACTCTGTCTCTGGTGAATCCTCTCACCCCCCCACACCTCTGGCCTATACCCCAGCTCTTATACACATAAATAAAATTAAAAAAAAAAACTTTTAAATAAAAAAGTAAGCCTGATCAATTCTTCATGTGCAGAAAAATAAATGGATTTATAGAGCTATAGAGCTGTGGACCATACTCAGGAATAAGTTTCTTTTTTTGTAGAAGGCAGAGATCATAGTCTTAGTCCTGTATATCCAGTGTTTGGTACGTGGCTGGTGCTTAGTTTAATGTTGTATTAATTATTATTGTGAAACTCATTATTGATGGTAACTCCAGACTGCTAGTAGGAACAATTAAAGGTATTTGTAGCTCTACTCCTAGATATTTTCTCCTGTCAAAAGAGCATTTTGCCTTTAACTCAGCAGAAACAGTTCATTAAATGTTAAAAATAGAGTTTTCTAAGCAAACTAGAGCCTAGCATGGCATACATCAGGAGAAAGGGCACAATGTTAAGGTGAAGAATGGATTTGGACTTTTAGTGGTGAACTTGATGTAATATAAACAGAACTTGATTCTAAATGATGAAAACCTGAAAACTTCAAATGTTATAATACAGTGTTACTTCAGTTAACAAAACAAAACAAAACTAGGATCTGAAAAGGTATGTAAAACATTTTTAGGGAAAAAGGGAGGGGCAGTACATTGAGAATAAAAACAACCAGTTTCGTTGTTTTGTTATTAGTAGTTATTGTTAAATAATGAGCACTTTAATTTTATTTTTTAGACATTATTGCAGTACGCAAGCAACAAGAATGCATCAGAACATATTGTGTATCTTCTGGAGGTGTATCGACTTGCCATCCAAAGTTTTGCCAGTGCGCGGCCATATTTAACTACTGAATGTGAAGATGTCCTCTTAGTGCTTGGCAGACTAGTACTGTAAGTTTAAAAACTTAAATTACCCTCAGGATTGAATGCTTTCACTTGTAATGCTTGCTTGACTTTTCTTTACAATGGTATCATGTTTTTCAAGGTACCCTTTGAGTCAGACTTTTGAAATTTCCTTTGCTCTGAGATTTTCTTACTCAGGTTCCCAGGAGATAAAGTACAAGTGAAACTCCAGCCAAGCAACATAATCTTTAATTGCCTCTAGAGTCTCTTTTGCCACTCAGAATTCAAGAATGATTTATTTTCTCTCTGCCCTTAGGTATAGCTCAATTCAAAAGACAAGTATCTGGAAACTTTGGATAGTCTTTGAGGAGCACAATATATTTGGAAGGAAACATTATGAAATTCTGCAGTTTAATTATATTACTTGAGCTACAAATAATTTTACTAGCAGAGAATTTCAGACTGCAGTGTAAGATTACCACTCTAAGAGTCCATGATGATTTCATAGTAAAAAATACCACAGCTATTCAGTTTTTAGTCGACGAATTCATTTGGTTCAGCTTACAGACTGTTTGGAGGGATAACTTCTAGTATGGTTAGCCCACTTCATATTTCTCTGACCTCTCCTGTTTTCCTTCCTATTTTCCAAAGCCCAAAATCTATAAAACCCTATCTTTATGAAGCACAAACATTCCTGGTTTCATAATTCCATTATTATTCTTACCACGTCCCACTTTTTTTATTTCCTATACTGATCCCTAAAGGGTAAAGCAATATTCTGTAAGGTCCTAGAGGTGTTGGTTGATTGATATTTTGAGTTGATCTTTATTCAAATTGTTATTTTCTTTTTCAATTCTTCTTGTTACTTCTTTTGACTAATGGTTAGGATAAAAGAAGAAACTTTTTTTTTCTTGCTTGATTGGCTAAAGATAAATGTCTTTGCTAGTCTTTCTGCTTCTGCAACTGAGAAGAACCTATATAGATGAAAGTTACATAACACCTTTTCTGCCATGTTGACAATAGCATGAACTCCTGTCTTTGTCTTATGGAATCAGAATGTTTCCTATATGGGTATCCTCTACATATGCTAATAAACTAAATAAAATGCTTGGAATATGATTTCCAAAAGGTATGTATTCTTACCATATGTATTAAAGCAATAATGTCAACTTAAAGCCTAATGATTTCCTTTTTTCTCTTTTTTAACCTTGAACAGCCAGTGTAACAAAGTTTAAAAAGTTGAAGAGTAAAAAAGCAAATCTAAAAGAACAAAGTATAAAATCTATGTTCAGTATTGCTGTCATACTGTACTTGATTATGACTGTAACCATCTTTGTTTATTAACTTAGCTATTTATATTGTAGGAGTTGTTTTGAATTACTTCTTTCAGTGTCTGAAAGTGAACTGCCATGTGAAGTCTGGGTACTCTTCCTTCAGTCCCTACAGGTAAGTTGACTGGCTCAAAAATGGTCATGTATTGGTATTAAGTTCGTGGATTGAACAAATGGAGGGGGCATGTTAAAATGTTTTCTTTCATTTGGTTTTGTTAGCCTTTACATATCTTAAATAAACAAAATTTTCAGTATTCAAAAACAAAGCTTTATACAGAAAAACCTTTTAAATATGTTAATGCCTATAAGTAGTATTCTAGTATACTAGTATCTAATAATCTTCCCCTAATGCCTCAGGGATTATGTCAAACACTATAAGTCTCTTTAACAACCAAAATACTCATCACAAATTCTATTCATGCATTTTACTTGAGAGCTACTTTGGGTCTCACAGTGGTTTGAAAAATCAACTTTCTTAGTAGGTGAGCAGATCAGAAAGCAACAAGTTGGGGAGTTCGAATTGGTAACAGCAGAAGGCAAATTTGCCTGTTACTGCTTGAGACAGAATAACTTTGAAAACATGGACAATAGCTATCATTCACTTCTTATTACTATATTACTATATGTTTTGTTTCTTTTACTCAAATTAAAATCCTTATACTACAGGGATCATTTGAATTTCTGTTTACAAATCAGACAGAGGTTAATTAGCTCGCTAACCTGAAGTTACACCTGCATTTATACCAGTACCTTCTTTATGTTGAGTACTTGAGGACACAAACCCTGCAGTAGCTTGAACCTGCATCATATAGGCCCAGGGAAAGATTTGCATACCTCAATTTCTGGAAATTAATAGATGTATCCAATATCTGGAAATTTCTTTATCTAAATTGAGAAATTTTCCTCAATTTCTAGAACTTAATAGACATGTCTCTATTTGGAAATTTCTTTATTCTGGGATATCTATCCCCAAATAAAATTATACAATGTTTTTGTTTCTCTTTGGGGGAGAAGAGAATCCTTTGTAATGTTCTTGGCCTATTTTAATACTTGTCCTGAATTCCCTGATTCCTCACTTTTTCATATAGGTTTTAAAATTATCTTTCATACATAGCCCACTGATTTTGCTAATCTCTGTTTTGACATCTACCAATGGTTTTGGTTTATAGCATCTGAGAAGGACAAATCACTTATTCTTGTTAGGGATGCTACGATCATTAGTATTCTGTATATAGTGAATACTCTTATTTCTCTATTCTTTTCTTAGATTGTATACCCTTTTCTCCAACCTGTTTAAGTTTTCTAGTTATCAGACATTTAGGTTATATATTGAATGTGTTCAGTACAATAAATGCAGTAGAGCTACATACAGATAAATATAAGGCATGATCCTATTGAAATATAAATAAGGTAAACCCTGAAGTTTTTTTATTTTAGTGATAAATGGCCAGGTAGCAGATGATATTAAGGATACTTTTGTTACGAAAATAGTTTTATCAGAGCAGGTCACAAAGAAAACATGCTCACTCACTACCCTGTGTAACCCTTCCAGACTTTCCTCCTATGGATTTGAAAACACAGTTTGAAGTGGATTTTTAAATAAACAAAAATGAAGTTCTGTTTTTTGCAACTTGCTTAACTTACTTTTATCCGTAGGCATATGTCTAGGATTACATATGTAGATCACAATATTTGATGGCTACCTGGCATTTTGTTATGTGGTCACACCATAAATTATTTGTTCTGTCTATGCTATTTTAAATGCGCTAGAGTGACTGTCTTGTGGTAATGTTTCTGTATTATACATTTCAGGATGTAGACTATCATAGTTTTACTTTAAAAAGGAAACAAATCTAAGTTTTAAAAATATTTTTTAAATTCTGCCATCATTTTTAAACCCTAATGTTACTTTCTAAAGTAACTGCTATAATAAATATATGTCTGTTGGTAACAAAGGGTTACATACATCATTCTTACACATAATTAAATTTTGAGCTTTGACAAATGGAAAAGTAGGGAACTTTTTGTTTTTTACCTAAACTGTGACTTTTTACTTTAGTGGCTGTGTATCATGGCAATAGTATTTTCTGCTAAAGTGTAATGGGTTCAGGTCTGTTAGTTATTACAAATATGGTTACCAGGCCCCAGCAAATTCTGAAAATTTCACCTGTAATCTTTGTTTTCACTGCAAAGTAAATGCCTTTTTCCAGGTTAAAAGGAAGTCAGGGGATAGATCAATTTGTTAAAGGAAAATTGCAGCTCTTAGTTAAATATTATTATTAGTTAAATATTATTAGTTTACCAAAAATAATATTTAATTGAAAATATCACCTTCCATGTCAATTTTACATATAAACCCTTTCTCCATAGACGATAATTCAGTGTGTTGGGAGTGTGTGTGTATTAAAAACCTATCATTTTTATATGAAAAGTAAAGAAAAAAACTTTCATTCTCTTATTTCATTTAAGTGAATATAAGTTTATATTCATAGGTCTATGAACATTTTTAACTGATATTTTCCAAAGCAATATTGCTATATATTCCTAGAGAATTTCAGCAGCCCACAGTAAGAGAAAACAAGTTGATAGAAAACGACACAACTAACCAATGACCTTCAGTAGTAATAGAGGACAGTGAGACATATGCTTAATAATTTATATTAGTTAAATTTCTGGCCCCTTTACCCACTACCTCTGGGTATATAAGTACCTTAAAAAGCAAACTATTGGCAAATTTATATCTTTTCTGAGGAGGTGAAATGACAGCTAATAATCTAGACTTTCTATAATATTTTACATAGAACTACCTCCCATTTGAAAAGTCATTTGATGTAGGAATTTAAATAACTGAAGTATATATTTTTTAAAGATTTATTTATTTATACATACAAGCTGGGGTACAGGCCAGAGGCGTGGGGCGGCGAGAGGGTTCACCAGAGACAGAGTGGGGAGCAGAACAGGCAGATCAGAAATACACTGCTGAGGGGAGCAGCGGGTGAGGCAGGAGAGGTCTGCCGCACCATGTGGGATTCTCCCTGGCCGGGCGTCGAACTCGCGTCGCCGCTGCCAACAGCTCCACAGCGCAGTGCTCAACCGCTGCACCACCAGGGAGGCCCCTGAAGTATATTATAATTGGTGTCATTAAGTAATATTTTTTAGAAGCAATAGGATGCCTGTGTGTATGAACGCTGCAGAATCCTTTAAAAGAAAACTCTACCTGTGCAAGGAAGGGCATGAATTGTAATACTATCACCTAAGGGGGAGTTTAGGAAAATGTTTTAAAAGTTTCCTTTAACTTAGTGAAAATATCTTCTTTGTATAAACAAAAACACAAAAAGTAGTAATTCACAAAGATTTAAGAGTAGTTTTTATTTTCCCCTCATTTATTTTTAGGAGATTCAAGATACAGGTCCTTTATGGACATTAAATACATTGAAAGAGCAAAACTACTTTTGTTGTTCATTAGCTTGTTTGTTTTTTAAAGATTTATTCATGCATACAAGTACTGGGGTATAGACCAGAGGTGTGGGGTGGTGAGTGGATTCACCAGAGACAGAGTGGGGAGCAGAACAGGCAGATTGACTGAAGTATACACTGCTGGGGGGTGGGGGGGCAGTAGGTGAGGCAGGAAAGGTCTACTGTGCCATGTGGGAATCTCCCTGGCCGGGGATCGAACTTGTGCTGCAGTGACTGCAGATAGCTTCATAGTGCTGAGACTTAACCCGTTGCATCACCAGGGAGGCCATGTTGTTCGTTAGCTTGTTTTCTGAACATGTTTTTTTGTTTCAGGAGTCACATGATGCATTATTGGAATTTGGTAATAATAACCTACAAATACTGGTTCATGTTACCAAGGAAGGAGTGTGGAAAAATCCAATTCTTCTTAAAATTCTCTCTCAACAGCCAGTAGAAACAGAAGAAGGTAAGTCATAAAACTTTACTGACTATATTAAAGGGAATATTGAGTTCTGAGAGAACTGAAACTAACTGATGGGTTAAAATTTTGTGAATCTCACCTGTGTTTATACAGTTACTCTGTTCTTTGACTAGTCAACACTAGTCATTTTAGCATTTGATTTTTTGCCTAAGGGTTCTTACATTTTTAGGTAGTTTTTAAGTATCTCTTTGTGCTTATTTTAAAATGTTGCATTGAATAACAGTGTTTATACAAAATTCCTGAGATAAAAGTGAATTAGAATTACCTACATCAAATCTTTAGTACACAGTAGAGCTTTGTTTTACTTTGTTCACTTGTTACTATACCTGAGGACCATTAAAAAATGGCTTTTTCATTTTAAATGTATGAAACATTGGAGTTTACCATTTTGTAGAGAAATGCAAAGAATACAAATTTTTGTTTTCAAAATTGTCAGTTTGGGTGCCTCCCTGGTGATGTAAGGGTTAAAGCCTCAGAGCTATCACCACTCTGGCCTGAGTTCAGTCCCCAGTCAGGGAGCTAACCCACATATGGCGCAACAGCCCTCTCCTGTCTTGCCTCCTGCTCCCCTCAGCAGTGTATTTCAGTAGATCCATCTATTCTGCTCCCCATTCTGTCTCAGGTGAAAACACACACACCCGCACCTGCACCCACACCCACACCCACACCCCTAGCCTCGACCCCAGTGCTTGTATGCATAAATAAATGATAAAATAAATCTTTTTTTAAAAATGAAAGTAGTGCCTCCCTGGTGGCACAGTGGGTTAAGTGCAATACTGTGAAGCTCCAGAGCCACTGCAGCACGAGTTCAATCCCTAGCCAGGGAGGTTCCCACGTGGCGCAGCATACCTTTCCTGCCTCACCCACTGCTCCCCCTCAGCAGTGTACTTCATTCGATCTGCCTGTTCTGCTCCCCACTCTGTCTCTGGTGAATCCACTCACCACCCCACACCTCTGGTCTACACCTCAGCTTGTATGCATAAATAAATAAATAAATCTTAAAAAAATAATTGAAAGTACCAGTTGAACTTCAGCTTAGCATGATCAGCAGAGAGATGAGTGGGTCATCCCTCCCCAGATTCCAGCCCAGGTACAGAAGGTTTTTCTGCTCCAGGCCATTTTAGAAGCCTACCACAGACGGTGGGAATGGCAAGACCAAGCCAAGACCCCATCGATGGTTCCCAGCCTGAGTCCCAGCATCCGTGAAACTGCTGCTGCTTCTAGTGGTGATGACAGCAACCCCCTGGACCCAGGTAGTGCACAGCCCCAGAGACCTCATTTCCCAGCATCAGTGGAGACCCCAATGCCACTATCATAATGGAGTGACTCCCAACTCAAGGGACACCCAGAGTTGCTATCTGGCATCAGCCAGTTTTTCTGACTTGTACCTTACAGAGCACACATTTGCCCCCTTTCCCGTAATTCACAGTATCTAAGCACTGACTTTCCCCCCTTTTCTTGAAACTCAGGAGAGCCAAAACCTTTTGCTTTTATTTTTCTCTGTTCCCTACTAAGGATTGAAGAAAGGGACGCCCCTTCCTTAATATTCAGGGGGACCCTTTCCTAGATCGGGCTTAGAGGGACCCACCTAATTCTTACCTCTTCCTGATTGTTTTTCTTTCCCACCCCAGTTTATTATTGGTTCCCCTAGACACCCTACCTCTGAAGCCATTTTATCAACTACCATGTGCCACCCAAGCCTCCAGTAAAAACAAAAAGAGGCTGTCCTATAAAAAAACCAAAACAAACAGGGCCTCCCTGGTGGCACAACCGGTTAGTGCAGCGCTGTGGAGCTGTCGGCTGCTGTGGGATGAGTTCGATTTCTGGCCGGGGAGAATCCCACATGGCGTGGCAGATCTCTTCTGCCTCGCCCACTGCTCCCCTCAGCAGTGTATTTTGGTCGATCTGCTTGTTGTGCTCTCCACTCTATCTCTGGTGAACCCGCTCACCCCTCACACCTCTGGCCTGCACCCCACCTTGTATCCAAAAATAAAAATAAATCTTTTTTTTAAAAACCCCAAAGCTATTTTTTTTATTTTACTGTTGTTGTTTTTTTAAGATTTTTATTTATGCGTACAAGCTGGGGTGTAGGCCAGAGGTGTGGGGTGGTGAGCGGATTCACCAGAGACAGTGGGGAGCAGAACAGGCAGATCCACTGAAGTACACTGCTGAGAGGAACAGCAAGTAAGACAGGAGAGGTCTGCTGCGCCATGTGGGAAGCTCCCTGGCTGGGTATCAGACTTGTGCTGCCATGGCTCTGGATAACTTCATAGTGCTGTGCTTAACCAGTTGCGCCACCAGGGAGGCCCATATTTTACTGTTTTTTAATATGATGGAGTATGCATGAGGTAAACTGTCAATGATATTTGCAGGTTTTAAGTGGCTCAGAAACAAAAGCTGGGTAAGAAGCATGACATAGCATTCAAGTTGTTAAATACAGATGGGGAAGGATACATGAATAAAACATTTTGTATTAAAATGTTTGAATAAAATACATTGTTATGATTAGGAGTGAGTCTTCTCATCCGTGTTAAATATTGATGTGTATGGATGGATTACCTTTAAATAATTAAGACAGTTTTAACATAAAATGATTGTTTTTTAAAGGTTTGTTTTTATTTTTGCATACAAGAGCTGGGGTGTAAGCCAGAATTGTGGGGAGTGTGTGTGAAAGGATTCACCAAGACAGTGGGGAGCAGAACAAGAGGATTGACTGAAATAGTGTTGAGGGGATCAGCGGGCACGGCAGGAGAGGTCTGCTGCACCATGTGGGAAGCTCCCTGGTGGGGATCAAACTCATGCTGCAGTAGCTGCTGATAGCTTCATGTGAAGATGACTTAACCCCTTGCACATCAGGGAGGCTCTAAAATGAATTTTTAAATGCAGGATTGATCTGTGTTAAAATGTGATAGAATGGGCCCTCCCTGGTGGTGCAACAGGTTAAGCGCAGCACTATGAAGCTATCCAGAGCCCCTGCAGCACGAGTTTGATACCCAGCCAGGGAGATTCCCACATGGCGCAGCAAACCTCTCCTGCCTCGCCCGCTGCTCCCCTCAGCATTATACTTCAGTCAGTCTGCCTGTTCTGCTCCCCACTCTGTCTCTGGTGAATCCTCTCATCTCCCCCCCCACCTTTGGCCTACACCCCAGTTTATATGCATAAATAAATAAATCTTTAAAAAACAAAACAAAACGTGATAGAGCGGGGGTTTAACTGGTTGTATACTAAGTAAAATAGTTTTTTCAGATAATAGCTACAATTTGTAGATTTAGTAGTACTCGTTATGTGATAGGCCTGGTATTAATGCTTTCCATACCTAAGTTAGTCCATAAAACAAATGAGAAGTTATATATATCCAAGGCCACATAGTTAAAATTGAGAAGGCAGAATCTGAGCCTATATAAGAAGTGACTAAACATACTTAATTGAGGAGTAATAACCTTTCAGTTGCTGAAAGCATAGTTTTATTAAACATCTCTATAATATATTAGGCATTATGTTCGATGGCTGTAGGGAATACAGAAGTTAACAAGACATAGTATTTGTTCACAAATTGCTGACAGTATAAAGCGAAAACAGACAAATAATAGCAACTAGTCTTGAGCACTTACTTTGTATGCTAAGTTTCTTATCTGCCTCACTGGTATTTTATTTATGCTTCTTTCATCTCCATGTGGGACTATTACTAACCTTTTTTATAGGTGAAGAAGCTTGAGTTTCAGAGAGGTAATTAACTTGTCCAAGAGCCTCGTAGCTAGTATGATTAAACCTCAGATTGGTGATTCCAAAACCCAGGAAATTAAACTTTGTACCAGTGTGCTTAAGAGAAAACGAAGTGTGGTTAAAAAAAAAAAATTGTTGTGGGAATTTAGAGATGGGGTGGGTTGTGTAGATAATGTGATTATTTTCGGGTATGTTGCCACCTGTGGAGTTTGTAAAATTGTTTGAACCTTTAGGACAGATAAACAGAATTTGGTCTTAGGTAGAATGGGATGTAAGGGTGGGAGACACAGGAGGAACTAATATGAAGAATTAGTTTGGAGTTTTAAAAAGAATTACTAGGACAAAATAAGTTGATTTCAAAGAATTGGCAAGGAAAGGTAATGCCAAAAGAAATTTCATTTCTTTATGATTGAGAGAATAACATTACAGAAAACAGAAGGAATGATGAACTATTTGAGTGGGAGTTGATTGTTAGTTCATTTTGTGGGTCTTAGTAACTGAAACTAAAATGGAAAAGTTCAAGTGACAGTGATCTGTGTTCCATCCATTTAAATCTCAGTCTCTCTCTCTCTCTCTCTCTCTCTCTCTCTCTCTCTCTCTCTCTCTCTCTCTCTCTCTCTCTCTCTCTCACACACACACACACACACCCCTCCCCCACCACCTCCCCAACCCCACCCCCCACCCCTCTGGAAACCTGACGTTTTAGAAGTACCACAGGAAATGGGCACCTTCTACCTATTAGTGGTGGGAGTATAAATTGCTGGAGATCAGTTTGGCAGTATGAACTATTATTACAGATAAACAAAACCTTTAATTAGCAGTTCCACTTCTGGGAATTTTTTCTGTTGGTATAGTAATACATGTCTTGAATGTCTTTTGTACAGGGTTGTAAATTACAGCATTACAGTATATCCATGCAGTGGAATAATACTCAGTTGTTAAAAATTTACAGTAACGATATAATGACCTGTTTGATAAAACAAACCAAAAAAAAAGTATGCCTATAGATACACTGAGTATTTCTGGAAGGATAAGTAGGAAATTAAAAACAGTTATTGTTTTTAAAAGTTTAGTTATTGTTTTTAAAAACAGGAGACTAGGAAATGGAGTCAGGGTAGAAGGGAGACAACTTTTAACTAGATTCCTTGTGTGTTCCTTTTTAATTTTGTGACATGTGCATGTATGGTATTAACCTATTTTTAAAAAGAGATATGTAGTTAAGATTGGGTCAGTGTTTTATTCTCTTCATCCCTTACCCCCCCAGTTCATCCTTAATATTTATGATTTCTACTCCATTTGCAGCATGAATATCACTTGTTAGTGTTGTTAAGAAAGCAGAATCTGGGGCCTCCCTGGTGGTGCAAGGGGTTAAGTCTCAGCAGCATGAAGCTCTCAGCAGCCACTGCAGCACGAGTTCAATCCCTACCAGGGAGCTAACCCACATGGTGCAGCAGACCTCTCCTGCCTTGCCTGCTGCTCCCCTCAGCAGTGTACTTCAGTAGATCCACCTATTCTGCTTCCCACTGTCTCTGGTGAATGCTCTCACCCCCTGCACCTCTGATCTACACCCCAGCTCTTGTAAGCATAAGTAAATAAATCTTTTTATAAAAGGAAAACAAGGCAGAATCTCAGATCCCATCCCAGACCTACTGTATTAGAGTCTGATTTAATAAGATTCCCCAGGTGATTCAGAAGACATTTTAAGTTTGAGAAAAATTTTAGATAAATCACCTGAAATAGTTTATTCATTATCATTTGTCTTGACATGCTGTATTCCCACCTCTATTTTTTAATAATTGTAATGATGCCACACAGTTGTTAGTACCTACTTTTAGTAAATCATGGGCTTATCCAGGGCAGTATCAAGTCAGTGCTCAGGTGTTTGGTATTCAGTACTACTGAACACAGCATTTTCCAAAGTGTGTACTGAACCAAGAACATAATGTTTTTCATTGTACTAATAATATGTGCAAAAGGGTTCTCTGGTCAAATCAGCTTGGGAAACATTGGGTAAAATAAAAATGAACAGTTTTCTTTATTGCAGGACTGTTCAGAGATTTGACCAAGGAATCCTTTTTTTTTCTAGGACTATCTCTCAGGTCTTTTGGTCGGTGGAACACACTTTGAGAAATGGCTGGTTTAGAGGAAAGAGCACCACACTGGCTTTGGAGTCCTTGGCAAGTTACCGAATTTCTCTGAATATCAATTTTCTTAACCTTAAACTGGGAATATAATACTTGCCTTTTTGGTGGTGTGAAGAATAAATGAGAGGTATATAAAAACAGTTTAAAGCTTGATACCTCAGAAGTATTCAAATGGTAGTTGTTAATATTACATACTTTTTCTTGCACTTACACTTATAGTTCAGTTCCCTATTCCCTAATATCCTTATCAGAAAATCAGGGAAGAGTTGGTCAAATAATTAATTTTGAAATTATTACTTATTTTTGTGTAGAAGAACTGGGTTGTAGGCCAGAGGTGTGGGGGGGTGAGAGGATTCACCAGTGACAGAGTGGGGAGCAGAACAGGCGGATTGACTGAAATACACTGCTGAAGGGAGCAGCGGGTGAGGTCTGCTGTGCCAGACGTGGGTTCCCTGGCTGGGGATCGAACTCAGGCCATAGCGGTGATAGCACTGAGACTTAACCCATAGGCCACAAGGGAGGCCCCTCAAATAATTAATTTTGATGAAATGTTAGTGACTATTAAGAGGTTTGGTGTTCAAAATAAAACTGAGTAAAAATATAAAAATCATTAGCAAAATTTTTTGCTTTCTTCACTGGTAGATGAATATTGAGTCCAGTGTAAGCTTCCTAGTTATATTTAGGTCTTGTTAGACACCAAAACAATAGAAAATATCAAATATCAAATTTCATTTTAATAATCTGGACATGTTATGTGATATGTTGTCAAATTTATTTATCCTTTTTTCCTAGTCAATAAATTGATTGCACAAGAAGGACCTTCCTTCCTGCAAATGCGGATAAAACATTTGTTGAAATCTAACTGCATTCCCCAGGCTACTGCTTTATCAAAACTATGTGCAGAATCTAAAGAAATTTCAAATGTGTCATCTTTTCAGCAAGCCTACATTACATGCTTATGTTCCATTCTTCCTAATGAAGATGCTATTAAGGAGGTGAGTAAAGCAAATAACTGCTACTATCATTCACAGTTACTATGAATATAATAGATATTGATAAATTATATATAGATAAATTAAACTATTATACTATCTAAGACACATTTTTTTAGGCTATTGAAAAGTGCTATCTTAATTGTGTATTTAACTGTTCCACAAATTGACTGTGATGTCTTATAGGTTGATTTGAAAAGTAGGTAGTTTATGTGTCTGAGTAACAATTTGCTTTGAAATCTTTAAATGTGAAATCTTTAATTTTTCCTAAAGTACTGATTTATTTTTGAAATGCAGAAATTATTAATAATGGCATCAACTGATTAAATAAAGAGAATGGCCCTTAATGTAGCTTAAGTTACTTTTATATTCAGTTCTGTAAGCAGAGAAATGTAGGACTTTAGAATCCATGAGTACATTTTGAACAGTGATTAAGTGGGCAAATTTGATACCATGGAAATAATAAAGTGACTGCATTATTTTAAAAAATATTTTGTCAGATTGTGGTTTTATTCTTCACAGTTGGGGCTAACAACTATGACCTGTGGGTCAGATCTACCAACCACCTGTTTTTGTAAATAAACTTTTATTGGAACACAGTCATTTCCATTTGGTGGTAGTTTTTACTCTGTCGTGGCAGAGTTGAGACCATCTGACCCTTTACAAAAAATGTTTGTTGACCCTTGCTCTACAACAATCAGATTTTAGTGTATTGCAACCGCTAAATATCATTTAGTCTAACCTTTCATGTTTTTATGAATGATGAAACCAAGACCAAGATGGTAATGTTTTCAAGGCTACCTGCATTAAGCTAATCATGGAGTCAAGGCAAGAATGCAGATTACTGGCCAGTCTCTCTATACTGTATCACTTACTGTCATTTGGATATACTGATGAGCTGTGTTTCAGTTGAAAGTATCTTGATGGTATTTCATTTCATTCATAATTATACATTTATGTGTTGTTTAAAACATTTTTGTATTGACTTGATTCATTTGTTAAGTATGTCAGTGCAAAAAAATTAGTGTACATCATAAAATTATTTTAAAAGGAACACTGGTATATCATTAGTTTCTGATCCAGTGATGCTTTCTTATGCAAGTGACAACAGAATTAAAGAGAATCTTTAAAATTTGCTTTGGAAAGTGCTAATGAATCTCTGATGTTCATTAATTGGACTTTAAATCAGCATATGTTCTAAAGTAACAGAATTATGCACATACTATTTGCCATTTACTTCAACTGAGTTCAGGAGCAGAGTCAAATTAACTTGAGCAACAGCTGGGAATAAAAGTACTTGTATGTTGGCACCTGTGGGTATCCTAGTAAAGGGTTTGTGTATGTAATGGGAAACCTCTACTGGGGAAGATTTAGCCAGACACATACAATTAAGATTAATTGACAGGCTCAACTTGAAAGCCAAAATTCAGAACCTGGAACTCAGAACCCCATAGAATGCTGGAATTCTGTGTTGTAAATCGTTTGGAATTGAGATGATAATGCTATTAATTTTACATATGGAAGATTTTAATTACAGTTACAGATTTTGCCATGGCCTAGTAGTATCCCAAGTAGATGTTTCCTGTTTTCATTGTTGAAAGAGGAAATCTTTGCAAAGATCAAGTTTTCCACATATAATATGAAGAGTAATGTTCAGACATAAATTGCTTCTATTATTTTGAAGAACCAAGAAATCTGTAAGTAGATTTCTTCACAGTTAAGGTAGGGGCCCATTTCAATCTTGATCCCTAAGTGAATTACATCTTCATTGTCTAATGTTAAAAGTCTTGTTTCTACTTTTGATAAGGAAAGGAAAAGACAAACAGTGCCTAATTTACTCACTAGTCTAATACTGTTGGGAATTGACACAGTCACTAGGTATAAATGATAAACAGAACAAGTACATTTAAACAGGACCCAGTGGGACTTCAGTTTGGAAGAGAAGGTAAACAAGAGCATAGAAATTCCAGGTGTTGCTTTAATAAGAATCAAGAATTAAGAGTCCTAAATAAGGAATAATTACAAGTATATAATTTTTTTATTTAAAGATTTATTTATGCATCCAAGCTGGGGTGTAGGCCAGAGGTGGGGGGTGGGCGGTGAGAAGATTCACCAGAAACAGAATGGGGGCAGAACAGGCAGATAGACTGAAATACACTGCTGAGAGGAGAAGCAGGTGAGACAGGAGAGGTCTGCTGTGCCATGTGGGAAGCTCCTTGGCCAGGGATCAAACTCTTGCTGCAGTGGCTCTGGATAGCTTCGTAGTGCTGCGACTTAACCCGTTGCACCACCAGGGAGGCCCACAAAGTATATAAATTAATTTAAAATTGAAGTCTTGGTAATTTTACTTTATTCTTATGATTATATGGGAAATGTGATGTACACTTAAAAAGTGCTCAAGTTTTAAAAACTGTATGAGAAATTGAGGGTTTGCATCTTAAATATTCTTCCTTAAAACAGTTCTTTTAAACAGCTTTGAACAAATAGCTTTCCAAGACTTAATATATATCTAGTTCTCACTCTGGGCTCACTATGGGTTGTGTGTGGGCATTTTGGTTAATGTATGATTATACCCTGGGGTCGTTATGGAAAGTTAGCCAGACATGTTATTCTTAAGAATTTAGTAGCATATTTCAGGCTTTTTACAAATACACATAGTTCTAGGGTTTAAATACAAGTATGAATCACCATTCATTTCTCTCTTTTTTATTTAAAGATTTACTTATTTATGCATACAAGAGCTGGGTGTAGGCCAGAGGTGTGAGGGGTGAGAGGATTCACCAGAGGCAGAGTGGGGAGCAGAACAGGCAGATCTACTGAAATATACTGCTGAGGGAAGCAGTGGGGGAGGCAGGACAGGTCTGCTGTGCCATGTGGTAGGTCCTTGACTGGCGATTGAACCCAAGTGCTGCAGTAGCTGCTTATAGCTTCATAGCGCTGAGACTTAACCCCTTGCACCCCCAGGGAGGCCCACCATTCATTTCTCTAAGAAACATTTAAATGACCACTTCATAGAATGTGCTAGTCTGTGGTGTTGTTAGAATTTAAGAGAGGACTGATTTTGAGAAGCACAGCCTTCTTCTCCACCCCCCACCCCCCACCCCCCCAAGATGTGTATGAATCCAACAGGGATGATTCTTCCAAAGGTAGACCCAGGGTTACATGAAATGGAAGCTTGCTCATGGCAACTCCCAACTTCCTCCAATTCAAGGATACAAATGGGAAGAATCTTATGTGTATAACCTTAAATCTACTTTGGTTCCTTTGTGAAAAAATAAAACATTTATTTACCATCTTCAGTTTAAAAAATTTTTATTTTTGGGCACAAATCATTTGCATTTATACCTCAGATCTGATCAGGAAAATATTGGGTTGAAAACCACTATCCTGTAGGAAGTGAATGATATTCTATTAATAGCAGTGGCAAGAATACTAGTTTATATTGGCAGCCTAAGTATTAAGATAAGTTAGGACAGCAAATGTTCTGTCTCTTTCAACTTCTCTTATGTCAGTTGACTTTCTGTCATACTGCTGGTGTTTAATTAGCAGACGATTATGAAAGCCTTTTAACTACATCTATCCTTGTCCCCACAGTTCATTTTCTACAATAGCCAAGGTGATCTTTTTCTTTTTTAAACAAAATAAGACATTTGGGGATAATTTAGATTTGCATGCAATTGTAAGAAATAATACAGATACGCCTTCCAAGCATTCATTGAAGGAATCTGCTAGGCATTGGGATACAAGGATGAGCAAGACACAAAGGAGAAGAAAAGCAGACAGTGTACAATGTGTTACTTAGAGGAGAGGTCTGAGCTGGAAATTGAAGAGTCCAAGTCATCAGCATTTAAAACCAGACAGTGGGTGAGATTAACATTTTCAGAACTCTGGAAGTTAACTGAAAGCTTATCACAATCCAAGAAAGCTTTATTCAAGAGAAACAGATGAATCTCATAAGTACAGTGAGCTTGTAATTTACCCTGCTTCCCCTGCCCTCTCCCCAGCTGCACAGTAACCTTGAAAGCAGCCTACAGGGCCTCCCTGGTGGTGCAACAGGTTAAGCAAGCATTATCAAGCCATCTGCAGTCACTGCAGCATGAGTTCGATACTGGGCCTGGGAGATTCCCACATGATGCAGCAGACCTCTCCTGCCTTGCCCGCTGCTCCCCTCAGCAGTGTACTTCAGTCCATCTGCCTGTTCTGCTCCCCACTCTGTCTCTGGTGAATCATCTCACTGCCCTGTGCCTCTGGCCTACACCCCAGCTTGTATGCATAAATAAATAAATAAATCTCTTAAAAAAAATAAATAAAACAGCCTACAAACTACAGTAGCTGTAAAAACCAGCAGCCTAATTGGTTAGACTCAAGGAAGCAGAATGGGTTTGGAGTCCTCTAAAAGCCCATAGTTACAAGAGAATTGTTACTCTTTGACATAACTGACAACTTTCTAAAAAGCTCAGTTCATAGGACTTGCATAGCATTTGTCAAAAAAAAATCTGTGGTAATTTGTTTAACTTGACGGTTATCTGAGGAGGCAATGAACAAGAGATCAAAAATATTAAAAAGAAAAACTGGGATGTGGGATGTCCATGGAGAACGTTGAAAACCTCTGATACATTCCTCCGACTCTGGAAAGTAACATGCATGTGCAGGGCTGTGTCCCTACCAACGAATGACCTGAAAAGGCCCTAATACCTCACCTCCTATTTATCTCAGGGACCTGAGTTGTAAACTGCTCACTGAAATATTGAAAGTATGCCCCAACACACACAGCTGCTTGGCAAAAACAGAAACTTGTTCAAGACATTTAATCATCTCTCTCGAATTTACTGAATACATAGCCAACCATTATGCAAACTGAGCAGATACTACATGATCGCTTTGTCTGCAACAAATAATATGGACTTTACAGCAATTTTTAGAGACATCACTAAATAAATAGTAACAAATTAAAAAAATCCTTAAAGAGATGGAATAATCTGATTATGAGTTCGTTCCCGTAATATAGTATATGAAAAATCCAGTTATCATAAAAAAATACGATAGCCTATACACATGGGGAAAAACAACCAATAGAAATAGTTCCTGAGGACACCTAAATCAATTTTGGACTAATTCAACAAAGGACTTTAAATCACCTGTTACAAATACAGCAAATTTTTGTCATTTATGGTAGTTAATGTTTTATATTGTCACCACAAATACTGCATCGTTGTTGTCATTTATGGTAGTTAATGTTTTATATTGTCACCACAAATACTGCATCATTGTTCTTAGGGGATTTAAAGATTAGTTTGCTACAAACTTCTGGCCACAACTTTTTTGTCAGTTGGTCAAAATATTACTTTGTTTTATATGTTCCTCTGTTTAAAGATAGCTTATTTAATATGTATTAATCCATTAACATTGAACTCACAGCCATCAACACTGTAACTTATACCTGAATGAAGCTTATCTAACAAACACATGTATTTTCTCCATAAGACATAATAGCCTCTTGCACTTAGGAACACAAGACAACACCTATGCACTAAACCTGGCCTATTTTAAATAGAAAGATCACCAGTGAAAAGCAGAACAATGACATATAAATAGAATGTGAAAAGTATGCTTTTTTCTAGTATCACTGCAATTAAGAAGGCAAGCATCACCTGTTTAGCCTTAGCTGGGACCATGCACATCTGAGCACTCAATTTTTTTACCATTCTGTGCATGTTCAATGAATGATGAGGCACGGTGAGTATTGAATTTTGGGGTTACAAATAAATTTTAGCGGTAGGCTAACTTGTAAATACAGAATCTGCAAATAATGAAGGTAAATGGCATATTAAAAGAGCCAGAGAAACCATGTGTACAGGATTAAAGGGAAGTATGGAACAGTGTCTCAAGAAGTAGAGAATAACAGTAAAGAAAAACTGCAGAAATAGAATAGAAATTCTTGAGTGCAAAAGTATAACTGAAATCCTCAGAAGCCCAATATCAGATTTGAATTAACAAGAGAATTTGCCAATGTTAAGGAAAGAGACCTATTCTCATTTCTCAATCTGAGGAATAGCAGAGCCCCAAAATACATGAAGAGACAGAATTGTAACTAGGCAACTTCAATATGTTAGAGACTTTCAATGGCCCACATTCAGTAGTGGATAAACCACATAAAAAATAAATGGAAGACTTTGAACAATACTCTAATTTAACTGGACTTGACAAACATAAAATACTCTGGCCAAGAGAAGCAAAAGTATGTATTTTCAAAAGCACATGGAACTTTGTCCAGGGTAGATCACATGTTCTGCCACAAACTTTGATAAACTTAGAAGGACCTAAAATCATACAAAGTATGTTCTTTGACAACGATGGGATAAAATCAGAAATGCGTAATAGCAGGAAATTTTAGAAATCCACAAACATTAAACATTGTATAAGATAAGCAACAGTTTAAATAAAACACGAGAAACGAGGTGATGAAAACATAATATTGAAATTTATGGGATTCAGTGAAAGCAGTGTTTAGAGGAAAATTAATAATTGTAGAAAATGTCAGTTTTGAAGAAGGAAGACCTCAAATTAATAACCTGACCATCTACCTTAGAACAGGAAAAGAAGAGCAGTCTACACCCAATGCAAGCAGAAGGAAGGAAATAGTAAAGATGAGAATGTAAATAAATGAACCAGAGAAGTCAGGATCAGTAGAGAAAAGTAATAAAGTTACTTTTTTTGGAAGATAAACAAAAAAATTAATAAGCTTAATGACTAAAACTAGGACAAAGGGGGCATTACCATCAACATTACAGGAATTAAGGGGATGCTATGAACAACAGTAAGACAAAAAAATAGATTATTTAGATAAAATGGATAAATTCCTTGAATGATACAAACTCTATTAATTGAATCACAAATAGAAAGTCTGAATACACCTTGACTAATCAAAGAGCTTGAGTTGGTGATTGAAAACTTCCCACAAAGAAAAGCCCATATTCAGAACATGTCTTCACTGGTGAATTATGCAAAATTTATGTAATTGAATTAACAGTCCTTCACAAAGTCTTCCCCAAAAGAGAGAGAGATGTACAGGGAGGAACATTCCCGAATTCATGATATGGGGCTTTTATTATCTAAATACCTAAAGCCAAAGATAGCACAAAACGGGAGGCTACGGACCAGTATCCCTAATAAGTATAGGTGGAAAAGTCTTAAACAGAAATTAGCAAAGCAGATCCAAAAATGGAGTACACACCTTGACCAAGTGGAATTTATTGTGGAAAATCAAGTTTGGTTTAAATCATTTTGACTACAAATGGATTATAGACGTCAATGTAATAGCTAAAACTATAACATCTTAGAAAATAGAGAAATAAGTCTTTAAGACTTTAGGCAATCATTTCTTATATCTGATACTAAAAACACAAATGACAAAAGAAAAAATAAATAAGAACTTTGTCTAATTTTGTCATTCAAAGGACAACATCCAGAAATTAAAATTTGATCCACACAGTAGAAGAAAATATTGCAAACCATTCACCTGTTGTTGTTAATCAACGATAAAAAGACAACCCAGATTTTTAAGTGGTCACAGGATTTTAAAAAATAATAATTAATAGACTTAATTTTGGAGGAACAATTTGAGGTTTACGGAAAAACTGAGTGGCAAGTACAGAGTTCCTGTCTCAAGTTAGCCTCTTGCATTAGTGCACTACTACTATTACAATTGGTGTATCAGCACAAAATTATCAGCTAAAATCTGTAGTTTACATTAGAGTTCATTCTTTGTTTTATACACCCTATGGGCTTGGACAAATATATAATGGCATGTAATTACAGTATCATACAGAATAATTTCACTGTCCTTTAGTTTCCTATACCTATTCACCCCTTTTTTCTTCCCCTCAAGACTCCTGGCAACCACTGATGTTTTTACTGCCTTCATAGTTTTTTCTTTTTCAGAGTATCATGTACTATATAATAGGTGCTGGCACAATGTTTCATTCAACATCATTTAGTTTTAATGTTGATGAGGAAAATAAAAATCCTGACCAGGATTCGTTTGAGGATCTGGTTTTGTTACATATCATTTAACTTAAAGTCTGTTTTTAAGAATCTCTGGACAACATTGAGCATTACTGTAGTTGGAATCTTGCAGTATGCAGCATTTTCAGATTTCCTTCTTTACTTTGTACTGTGTGTTTAAGGTTACTGTATGTCTTTTCGTGACCTGCTTGCTTGCTTTTTTTGTTGATGTTGTTATTACCATTGCTGTCTGTGAAAAAAAGTTTTTTTTAATCTAACAGTTAATAATTAGGGTTTACTCTCTGTGTTGTACTTCCTATACATTAAAGTCTAGTATATTCTGTTATGTGAAGTTCTTGGTAGTCTAATCCTGTTGCTTATTGTATTTCTTTCATTTTCATGAATGACTTGTTTATTTGTGTTTCTCATACTTTGGAATCGTGAGCATAGTGTTGGTAAAGTACATGGGAAGAGTAGAGACAACTTTATGTCTGAAAATTCTAATAGACATTAGTATATGTCTCTATAAATCAGATTTTACATTTTGCTTCTGTGAGGTGATTTAGAACTATTACCAATCAGAATCTCCTTTTTATTTCATTTTTCTCAGGTTGGGTTTTTAGGCAACCAGAGTATTGTTATATTAAACTCCAGTTTGAAGAGAACAGGTTATAAATTCTCAAAAATAATTTTATCCCACCAAAACACAGCTTGAGATTGACAAAAATTTTCCTACTGTATCTCTGGCTCTAATTCCCTCCACCCCTTTTTAAAATTTAGCCTTTTCTGATTTTTAGTTCTTAAAGGTTTCCAATTTTATGAGGAATGTCTCAGTGCCAACTTCTTATCCTCAGGTCCAAGCTTTATTTTTTCCTATCCACAGTTGTCACAAACATTTTCCACTCTTTGTGATTTCTATTAGTTCTTGAGTGTTCAGTGTTCATTTCTAAAAGACATTTTATATGTTTTACTGAGGATTTCTCAGTGCTTTCCCTCAGGAGAATTTTCAGGTATGACTCTTGTCAAGTTCAACTCCTTTATTTGTATTCCTTATTCACCACCAGGCTGGCAGGAAGATAGGTAACCATTACATGAAACATTTATGAGGTGGTATATCTTTGCCAGATGAGTTCCAGTGCTAGCTATTTCATGCCTTTATCCTAAGTTTTAATACTGGTAAATCCAAGTGCCATTGATGGTGTTTGTGTATGATTTATTTATCAGTATTATTTAGTTTACCAGACTTTTATTATAAAGTACATTTTGATAAGGGAAGATCTGAAGAAACTCTAGCATTTAAAAGATGCTTACCATGTGAACATGGTATAGAATGAATGATCTTGAGTGGTCTTTCAAATGCTTCTAATTTCTTCTTAGGTTCTGCTTTCAGTTCATTCATTTCAAATCAATAAATGTTTATTGATTACCCTTGGGAGAAAAATCAACATATTCCTTATCTTAAAAAAAGCACACCATTGGGGATAATCAAGGTGTACAGTTTCCTTTCTGTTCAATCATTATGTGTTGTCAATTTTACTGTTAAAATATGTCAATATAGCATTGTGGCTGTGAGTACAGATTGTGGAACCAAACTTTTGGGGGGTAGATCCTGGGACTCTCTTGTGTAATCTTTTTTTTTAATAATATATTTTCTATGATCTTTATTTAATCCCTTTATGCCTCAGCTTTTGTAGTGTATAAATAGGGGTAATAGTATTTACAGTATAGGGCTATAGTGAAAATGCGTAATTTGTGTGAACTTATAGAACAGTGCCTAGCATATAGTAATTTTACACAGGAGTTAGAAATATAATTATTACTCTTTCACTGTCTTCACATCTTCCCGTTGCTCCCTTCTGCCTCTGCAATCACCTCATTCTCTTTTGTCTTCCTGGTAGACTGATAAAAATCTCTTTTTTAAATCACAACGTCACATAGAACCAGCACAATTCTCCTTTGTAGAAAGAAGATACATACTATTTGCAGCATAGTAGACTCACACTTATTCATGTTTTTACTTTTCTGCTGTTTCATTTACCCACAGTCTCAAAATGTATACAAGATATTTTGAGAGAGATCACATTCATGTAACTTTTATTATAGCACATTATTATAATTGTTCTATTTTATATTTATTGTTGTTAATCTCTTGTTGTGTGTCTACTTTATAAATTAAACTTTAGATATGTAGATATAGGAAAAAACTATATTTGGCTTAGTATATAATTATAAAAATAATTTTTATTCCAAATTTTTAGGATTTTCTATTTTAAACATGTTTATAATCAGGAAAAAAATCTAATAAATAGATCATCAAACGAAAAATCATACTTGTTTTCAGTTATCCCTTTCAGGTATATATCCAAAAGAAACAGTAGGAAGAATCTTAGATTCCCCATAAACCCCACAGAATAAATTCCATGTTCTTCAGTCTCCCACTATCGTTAATCTATCTGGTACCCTTATGGAAGTCAGAAAAACATACCATGCTCCAGTATGCCCATCTTCACATGGTTGCCTTTTACAGGACTCCCATTGTTTGAGAGGAAGAGCCCCATGCTGAAATTAGGGATTGGTAAGCAACCAGCTAAGGAGCTTGTTACTTTTGTACAGTATGAAACTGCACAAACTCTGTGACATGGCCTTATTTAGGATATCTTCCAGTATACAATTAACTCTGGCTTAGCCTCTAAGCTTATTTAATTCAACCTTTCATTCACTGAGTGCAGCTACTTGGTAAATAGTACTCTTTACAGTCATATCAGATAACCTTTCCCCTATTCATATACCATGATGCTTATGACATTTGTTAATTTACTCATTTTGGCATCTTTCAGGGGTTATCCCACCCTTACACATCTGGACCCTAATTTCCATCCTCCCGGGAGCCATTTTCCTTAAAACCTTCTGTGCTTACTCCAGTCATATTATTCTTCGTGTCTTCAATCTGCCCCACTTATTTATCCTCACCATTTTGTGTTCACTAAACTACTTATCTTGTAGTTGTGTTATTCTAAGAAATATTTATTAATGTTCCCCCATATGCCTGTCATTTGTAGGCACTGAAGTTGCAATGGTGAATCGAGCAAACTTTTGCCCTAATGGGACATATTTTCTAGTGGGGTGGCTGAGTCTATTATTTACTTTTATTTCTTTTTTTTTTAAAGACTTTATTTATTTATACATACAAGCTGGGGTACAGGCCAGAGGTGTGGGGCGGCGAGAGGGTTCACCAGGGACAGAGCGGGGAGCAGAACAGGCAGATCAGAAATACACTGCTGAGGGGAGCAGCAGGTGAGGCAGGAGAGGTCTGCCGCGCCATGTGGGATTCTCCCTGGCCAGGCGTTGAACTCGCGTCGCCGCTGCCGACAGCTCCACAGTGCAGTGCTTAACCGCTGCGCCACCAGGGAGGCCTATTATTTACGTTTATTTCTTTATCAACTTCCTTTTCCACTGTATTCAAGAAAATACATATATTTGGGTCATAATACTGGATTCTCTGCAACTAAAAGCAATGTTTATTTATTGCTTATTTGTCATGGAAAAATCCTGAAGTGGACATTAAGGGGCATAAAAGTATTTAATAAGATAGGGTACCTGCTTTCAAGAGGAAGGGCAGATAATAGACTTTGAAGAAACTCTGGCTTCATTCAGTTCCTTTATTTTGTAGGATTTTTTTTTAACTTGGTTAAATGAAAGTGTTTTATTCAGATAAGTGCATGTCTGATTTTAAATGAAATCACATATAACAAAACTAGCTAATTATATTTAATTGCTATATAAACAAGAGTTAAGTTCCAGTGGCATCTTTCTTCTCACAAAAACACCATCAAATTTATATATAAAGATGCAAAACACTTGTAACATTAAACAAAAATTTATACTTACTCAGTCATTTGTTCGTAGCCCATTTATTCCAGTTCAGGGTCAAGGGTGACTGAAGCTGTTCTAGCAGCTCAGAGAACAAGGTGGGAACCAACCCTGGACAGACCATTACACTGCAGAGCTAGCGCACACATGCACTCTCTTTCCCCTCTCTTCCCCCTCATACTGGGACAATTTAGATATGACAGTGAACCTAGCTTAACTAACATGCACATCTTTGGGATATGGGAAGAAGCAGGAATAACCAGAGAAAAACCATGCAAACATGGGGAAAATGTGCAGACTTTACATGGCAGACAGTGACCCCAGAAGGAAATTGATTTTTTCCTCATCAACATTATAATATTGTTTGAAGACCTGCTGTATACTTGTGATTTAAAATGCCATGTAAACAATATAAAATGCTGACCCAAAAAACAGTATTTAAAATATACTAGAAAAATATACATTTGGAAAAAATTAAGGTGAACTTTGAGAAGTTGGTAGAGATTAGACAGGAGTTTAGTTCCCAGCATCCCCATGGTAGATGTAGAAGAGACTGGGATACTGGAAAAACAGAAGTTCTTCTACTAAAATACTCTACTTGACAGCAGCCATACCACCCTACACATGCCCAATCTCATCTAAAACTCTCAACTTCGTTCTCCAGCACTACTTCTCTTACTCTTAGCTCTATTGAAGTTTCTTTATGATCCCACATTAACATGCTTGCTCTTGTACTTTAGGGCCTTGCATGTGTTTTTCTCTTTGTATGAAACAATTTTCTTAATTTACTACTTCTTCCCTTTATTCCTGTTCATTCTTTCTAGTGACTTTATCCAGGATGTTGTTTCTGTTCCCCCAAATTATTACCAAAGATAGTGTTTATGCCTCAGTGTAGCATTTAACATGCTTTGTGGTTTTTTGTAATCCCTTGCTCCCTCATTTATTATCCATGACTAGACTGTGAGTCCCATGAGGGCAAAAGTTACATTGGCTTTATCCCCAGTACTTCCATGGTGCAGGTACTTAGTAAATAGTACTGCTTTTACAGACATATACATTTTAACATGCCTTGTTTGCCACCTTATAGGATTTTGTACAAGATTTTGGATATCATTTATTACTTTGTGCTCTTTTCCTCAAGGAGTTCATAGTGTAGTTCAAGAAGACAAAGTAAAAACACATTGAAAAGTAAAATAATAAAAGGAAAAGGCCAGTATGAGATACTAGTCCAAAAGTTGACCAAAATTAGAATAAATAACAGCCCAATTAAAAACGTTGACAAGACATTGTGAATTCAGAGCAGGGCAATAAATCTCACAATGCCAGAGTAGTATATGAAGAAAGACTTCATAATAAAAGGATTTCAGTTGGACATCAAAGGATGAGAAGACTTGACGAGGCAGGTGAGAGTAGGAGGGATCTTATACAACTGTTATACGTGAGCTATTAGGCAGTTTTCATCTGTAGAATATTTGTAATAAACAGAAACAGTGAAACTATGTGCCTTGTAAGGTACTAATCCAGATTTTTTTCATCATTTCTTCCTCCCCCATCATTTCAGGTTAGTGGGTTTTTATACTTGAACTATGTAATCTTAATTCATTTCATTTTATTTCTGCTTTTCTTTGACTCCAAAAAGTGAAAGCCTATATATTTCTGAAATGAATTTTTTAATGTAGTACTTTTCTGTAAAGAGAAAATTACATGAGATTAGTTTTTTGGTTTTTTTTGATTATTTGCCAGTTATCTTTACAAGAAAGTCCTTTCTCAGTTCACTTTTATTTGTGAAGTAGAAATTATATTGCCTGCCCTGACAATATATTTTTTTTAATCTCAGGTTTTATCTAACCTCATTTTTTTAAAAGATTTATTTATTTATGCATACAAGCTGGGGTACAGGCCAGAGGCGTGGGGTGGCGAGAGGGTTCACCAGAGACAGAGCGGGGAGCAGAACAGGCAGATCGACAGATATCCACTGCTGAGGGGAGCAGCGGGCGAGGCAGGAGAGGTCTGCCGCACCATATGGGCTCCCTGTCTGGGCCTCGAACTTGCGTCACCACTGTGCCACCAGAGAGGCCCTGCCTTGACAATCTTAAAAATGTATCGTGTTGACAAAATGAGATACATAATAAAAAATTACTTGAAAATAATAATAAAAAAAAGTTCTAGAAATACAAGTTGTATCTTATTTCCACTGTGATTTGTATGTCTGGCTTAGAGAGTTCTTTGTTATTTCTTAGCTTGGAGATGTTACATTGCTGCCAAAATTGAATTTTAGAATTCTTGATTTTTAGCAGGTTTTAACATGGTAAGTGGTGTTTGCCTTAGAACAGCTGTTTTCCCTTGCTGAGGAACTACCATTTTGTTCCTTCAGTCATTGCAGTTTTAAGTAGCCATGTGGTAGGCATTTCCTTTCTGTATATATATTCTGATTCATTCAGTTATGGGTGGGGATGTTGTTTCAGACCTCAGTAAAGTCTTATCTTCATAATATATAATAGAGGTTTTCCCCTTTTTCTGAAAATTTTGTTTTCGACTTTAACAACTTAATTTGCCTCCCAGTATTTGTTAAATAAAAAATGTTATCAAGTAGTCCCACATCTGAGATTTGCATCTGAGATTGAGCTTTTGAAATGCTTTCTAGTATTAGGGTTCATTTTCTTGTTATCCTCTAAATATATATATATACACACACACATAAATATATATTTTTTTAATAAAACAGCACTTTTACATTGCTTTCTGATCGCCTATCCCCCCCCCCTTTTTTTGGCTCCATATTTCCTTTTCTTTTTTTTTCTTTTTTTAAAATTTAACTTATATCCTTTATATTATTGTGTATCCCCCCTAGGTTTCCTACCACCAATTCACCTGTGAACCATCACCATAGTCCCTTGTGCTCTTTTCTCCCCTATTTTGGTCTCTCTTCCTCCCCCTCCCCTGTAGAATGTCTCTTATTTGTGGTTGCCTGCTAGTTTTTGCTTTTGTTTATGTATTACGTGCTGTTTTCTCCTTCTCATTTCTCGTTTGGCTCTCTTATATTGCTCCTGTAAGTGATACTCCTATCCCCTTTAAAACATATTAATTCTAAAATAACTCTGTGAGGGAGGTTCTGTTATCCCCATTTTAATGTCATCACGTTGTCTTTGAAAAGATTAGAAAACATAATTGTATAAGGTTTGCTTTGTAAACATTAACTTTTTCTCTGATACAACTTGATTCATTTACTTCATCAGAAAAGTATTTACACTGGTAAGTGTTGAGTTTTTAACAAGATATACATAGCCCCTGACTTCATAGATTTATATTCTAGCAGAATGACAGATGCTAATAAGTTGATGACAATAATGACTGAATTGCAGCTCTGAAAAATGCTACTATGAAGGAACTTGAGAGTAGTTTTTAATGGGGGTTTTAGTGTGATCTTAGACGTTAGAGGGATCTATGAGAAAATGAGCTAAGCTTTGAAAGAAGCCTGTGCCTTTTGGAGAGTGTGGCTATCAGAGACTTAGAGAACCACCTACTGGAGCTTCACAGCACTCTGGGGCTGGGGGACCTGAGCTGAGCTCTGTATACGTCCTTTGCCTTTATATAGACCTATTTGTTCTGAGATTATTGTTTTATATATTTGATGCCCAGTAAAATTGTTTTTTATAATGCTGATAAAGTCATGAAATAGATTGTTCTTCATATTCTGTTTATAAAGACAGGAAGTGATAAAGTAAAGGATGGAAAAGAATCTTTAGGCCCTGTTAGACAAAAGAGTCCTGGAAAATTCTACCAACTTGCCAGGTTTCACGCCTGCCCCTTTAAGATTCCTATAAATATTAAATAGTGTAGGTGGAAAAATGTTTTCTAAAAGTATTTTAGAAAAGCTCATTTATGCAAAAGGTTTTTTTCCCTCAATTATAGGAGAAACTGATATATTAATATAGCATTTGTACTTGAAAGTTTCTCTACTGACTTAACCCTGCTGACAATAAGAGTAAGCTTTATATTTTTTCTATCTATAACTGGAATGAGTTGATAAAATTAGAAAAAAAAAGATGAGATTACTTCAGGTGAAAATAAACTTGTTATGTATAATTTGACTCATTTTTAGGTAGCAGTGTTTATAAGTGGTTTTTACAAACTGTACAAAAACTGTCTTTATCTGTGTTGAGACTGCAATGAAACTTACGGTGTCTGTTTTCTTTGTCTAATATTTCCTTATATAAAATATTCCAGAAGACTTGGCTGTTGGTTAACATAGAAGAAAATACTCCTCCTCTAATTTTTGCCTCATTAATTATCAAAGATAGAACATGTTATAAAGAAGCTTCACTTTATATAATAAAACTTACAAGAAAGTCACCATTTTCTTTTTGACTTAGTCATCTCATTTTTGATAGATTGCAAAGGTCGACTGCAAGGAAGTTCTAGACATCATATGTAATCTGGAATCCGAGGGTCAGGATAATACAGCATTTGTTCTTTGTACGACTTACCTTACCCAGCAGCTCCAAACTGCAAGTGTATATTGTTCTTGGTAAGTATATTTAGTTTTCATTCCCTTTATTTATTAGAACTTAGCATTTAGGATTTGTGTAAAACATAAGTTATATTAAAGTCTGAAGAAATTAAATGATGACATACATGTGAATAAAATCAACTTGTAAGTAAAACCATTTAATTAAAAATATTTTTGATTTAATCTTTTCAAAAAGAGTCCAAAAGCAAAGTGTTAAAAGTTTGAGCAACTCTTAATCATATCATAGAGTTGTTTCTTAACACCAATATTATGTCTTCTTTGAAGATAAAATTATGGCAGTATGAAACAAATTGATGCTCTGTTGCTCTCCTTTATGTTATGTCTTCTGGTAGTCACTTTCCCCACTTTATATCAAAATCCACTAATGAAAAGGATCAGATTGTCAAGGTTTGCAGGTGAAACTTGTACTAAAGAAGGAAATCTATTCAATAATAATTTCCTTTGTAATTTTGGTATGTACTTGGCAGTGGCATTATGTAATTTTTGGTTTTAAATCCATTTATATCTTACTTGCCTATGAAGTATTTAGTTGATAAAAAGAAGACAGTAAGTATCACCCATGATTCTTTCATTCTTACTGTTTGAATATATTAGGCCAGAGCAACAAACCTGGTATACAGAAAAGCTCTACAGAATGGAAGACTGTGTCAATAAGTACCAGATTAATGGTTTGGATAATGCTGTAGGAGATTAGGGAAAGGTGCTCACTACACCAGTGTTTAAGAAAGGTGTTAGAGAGGAGGTAGTATTTGTCCTTTAATTCAGAGAATGGATTGGGTACATAATCTTGATTAGAGGACCCCCTGAATATTTCAGAACGCAAGGATGGCTTCCATTTGAAAAGAGCATTTTGTTTAAAACCTTTTATGTACTTCAGTCCTCGTTGATGTCCCTTTGGGGCATTCATATTTGTGTAGTTTCATTATTAGTAGTATTTTGTTATGTTACTATATTTTTAAATATTTTTATGTATTTTACTTTTTGTATAAAATAGATTTTTATTCTATATACATTCAATTGTGTAAAGCATTTTATATAAAAATATTGGTTGTATACTATAAATTATACCACCCAGTCTTCATAATAATCATTGTGCAAATGAGTCAGTGTAGGATAAGAGAGGGATCAAGAAGTCTTGTGATTTCCCAAGATGTCACAGCCAAAGTGGTAGAGCTGAGATTTACATTTAGACCCACAGTTTTTGCCTCCTAATCTAGTGCTTGTCTTCTTGGGCCAGAATTCAGTTTGCTATCTTTTACCACGAAATCCACTATCCCAGAGTTTTATCTCCTAGGAGAAAGGAGGTGGTTGGAAAGGGACTTAAATATATTCTGTAATAATTGTTGTGGGCATTTTGTTAGGGCCCAAAAAGGAGTGATAGAATTAAAAAGAATTAAGTCTTGGTAAGGTTTTTGATCACCAGATCAAGTAGAGAGGTTGTTTTTTGTTTTTTGTGGTTTGTTGTTGTTGTTAATGTGTAAGAGATTTTTTAGCCTTAGTAAAATAAAATTGGGGAGATTAGGGAAAGGTGCTCATTTCTTTGCTTTTAATGAATAAATATCTGCTAGTTAAAGCTAGGTTTTCAATGGAAAGAATAAGTCATATATGGTATGTGTCAACACATTATAAAATGTTTTAAAACTATAGTCATATAGTTTTTCTCATATTCCTGATGCAGCTTCCCATTTGCATTGATCCGTGACTTTCTTCTGCCCTTTTTTAAGCCACCATTAGCCCTTTCGAGGGTGTTAGTGGCTCTAGGCTCTAGACTGCTCCTCTGCTGCAGGAAGGGATTAATAAGGATTTCCCTTTTGTTGGAAAGGAAAGAAAATCTTAAGTGACTTCACATTTTGTGAAAAGTAAGCCTCTTCTTAGTGATTTACAAAGAAATAGAATCTAAAATTTTAGAATTTGCAACCTTTATTTATAAACCTTTCTATTGTTTTCCGAAAGGTTTTGTTTCTTGGGTGCTTTGTTGTTGTTTGTTTTTTCTTTTGGTGGACTATTGAAGATAGAATAACTTTAACATAAAATAGTGAATTTTAATAAGAAAAATAAATCCCAGAATAATCTGTTCATTGGGATACATTTTTGTGCCGGAGATTTCCTGTGTTGAACGTTGTGGGCTATATAGAGTATTTGTCTAGAAAAGGTTTTTTCTCTTAAAATTAAATAGTATTTTTAATGAAAGACAGCAAAATGTATAAAAAATCACAAAGTTGAAATATGATTATAAAAATTGTCATTTGATTTTTAAGTACCTATATAGAATTTATTTAGTGGAA
This sequence comes from Scalopus aquaticus, assembly GCA_004024925.1. Lineage (NCBI taxonomy): Eukaryota > Metazoa > Chordata > Mammalia > Eulipotyphla > Talpidae > Scalopus > Scalopus aquaticus. Next base: position 65,077 of record PVIJ01001163.1, on the reverse strand, counting down.
GTGACATTCTTGAATTTGTCAGCATGGAAGACAATATTTGAAATGTAAACTATGTAGTTGTCACACAAAATGCTTCTCCATTGTTTTGGAATTTTTGTTCAGACAAATCCCAGTGGATTTACAAACTAAATAAAATATCTTACTACTTTATAGTATTCACCATGTCATTGACCTCAAAAGGTATACTGTTTAATTTATTCATAACCTTAGTGGCTCCCAAAAATTTTTGACTATCTACAAAAGTCAGAGAGATGCTGGAGGGATGAGCTCCTTATAGTTGTCTGCCAATTGTAGAATAATTAGAGTAGTCAAGCAAGTAAGAAGGATAACCATTTGGAATGGGACAGTGTACATATAGATATATAGTTACTACTGTTGCTTTAAAAAAATCATACAGTTGAACCATAAACATTACTTAATGCCTACAATAGGTCGACCTTTGCTTTCGTCAACACCTCTGAGCATTTTGTATGTTACACAGTCGTGTCTCTTTAAATGTAATTTCATGTCTGTTCTCCCCCAGCTAGACTGTGATATACTATGGTTTTATATGCTGTGTAACCCACAGTTGTTTCCCTAGCATTGGTGAAGACCAGATTCCTATATGTTTTATTTAACTGAATTTTATAGGAACAAAATAAGGCCATGGCAGTTAACTATATTATTTGCACTAGCCTTCTTTAGGTGATTCGTTACTCCTTAATTCCATAATGTTTTCTTTGCCTCATTTCTAAAATGTCTAAATTCTGAATCTCAGTATGACATGTTAACTAACTTCATGGGCCTCCTGATATGGGCCTAACCACATAGTTTAAAGTTCTTGCTTGATAACTAGATCTCTGCTAAAATGTATTTCCTTCTGTTAGCAATAGAACCAAACTTCCTTTCCAATTTTTATGAGTTTGTATGTAATTGTTGACGCAAGGTATGCGGTGGACTAGTTTGAGGGTGCAGTAAATAACTCAACACTGGAAGCATCTGAACAATGGTATCATTTCAAATGGTTGTCCACTTAAAAAAATCACATCGTTACAGAAATTGAACTTTTTGCTCTGCTAAATAGATGATCTAACAGGCTATAGGTTAGTATTCATTGATGGTTTCATTCTTCCAGTATGCAGACTTGAATGAATGATTCAGGTGACATCTGGGCATTCTCATCAGCAATGACCTGGTTGTCCTGGTTTTAGACATGTTTGTATGTTCTAGTAGGCATTTAATCATTGAGTTGTAACTGTACTGTGCAAATAAGTGTACAAATAAAATACGCATCCATTTTTTATCATGGTTATTTGGACTTAAGATAACAAGAAGTTGGTAAGTTTAATTTAAAATAAATCAAGCCCTGGACATTCTGATTTGTTTTTTTAATTATTTGAGAGATCTTAATTTATAATCTTCCCTTTATCACCTTATCAGATTTGCCTAACTCAAAACTACTAACTAATTGATCGATTTTAGATCGTAGACATCCTTTTACCCTTTTATCTTCATAATCAGGTATTACTGACTTTGATAGTTTTGTTCTTTTCAAATAGGATAAATTTCACATGCATACCTTTGACAGATGCTCCTTTTTATCTCTGAGCATATTTTCTTTTTCTCAAATGCTGTACTAGCCTCAATTTTTTACTACTAAGCTGCTTGTAAACTGAATAAAGCAATCTTGTGAGTTTAAAAAGGAGCATCATACCAATTACATGCCTGTCCAGTGGCTAATTTCAATGCTGACCTATCTCAATTTTCACTTTACTGACTAGAAAAGCAACATGAATCACTGAAGACAAATATTTAAAGGCATTTTAAGTTAATTTTTTGTGTTGTAATTCAAATTTGCCATCAATAAGTATTATATTTCAATAAGTATTCAATAAGTATTATATTTCAATCTATTATAAAAGGAGATATATTCACTTCTTAACCTTTAGATTTGTCCCACTGTCTGATAAAGTATTAATAGCAATTAATAGCAATGTAAATATTTTATAATTGACATGAAAAAATGTTTTCATGAAAATCATTTAACAAATAATATCCAATATCCACTGAAGTTGTGTTACAGAAAAGAACCTTTTTTCTTTTTAAGTAATACATTCTCTTCAATTTTGCTAAGTAACCTACCTACCTCCCTTACATTCACATTTCATATTACTTTAGCATCTATCTTGGGCATTCCTGAGTTTCTAGTACTTTCCCTTGATAGTTTTCTTTTTACCCATTAAATGTTCTTAATTTAACATTCTTTACAAGCTTTTCTTTGTTTCTATGCGATATGTTCGTAGGATTCTTTTGTTTTTAGCCAAGAGTTTGTTTCAGAGGTATTATTTCATTAATTTTATTTGTTAGTAGTTTAAAAATCCAAAATACAGACCTAAGCAGCATCATGACATCATGGAGTTAGAAAGGGCCCGTGAGATTGGTGTGAAGAAGTGTTCCATTAGAATTTTTACTATTTGATAGTTGTATGCATTTTGTTGGCAGTATAGGACTGTCTTTTAAGTCCTGGCCCCTAGGATGGCATTTAATTTAGTCAATATAATTATCATTGGCACAAAATGGGGACCAAGTAAGCCTTTCAAAAATTTAACATAAAACAATTATCTTTTGTTGTTTTTATTTTTCCCTAGTCACAAAGAAGTGGTGGGGGCAGTTCAGGGAGGGTTCTAATTTTACTAGTTTGGGAGGAAATGATAGGGAATAAAGGCAGCTTTTTCTTCTAGTTTTTGTTTAATCTCAACTTATTTTCATAAATCATTAAAAAAGGAAGGAGAGAGGTAGACAGCAAACACCCATTTTGCTTTTTAATGTTTTACCTTAATCTTTTCTTTCTTTTTTAATAGGGAATTGACTCTGTTTTGGAGTAAACTGCAGAGAAGAATTGACCCTTCTTTAGACACTTTTTTGGAGCGATGTCGTCAATTTGGTGTCATAGCTAAAACACAGCAGCATTTATTTTGCCTGATTAGAGTTATTCAAACTGAAGTGAGTAATCTGTGCTTTATTTATGGTGATTGTCCCTGAGGGAAGAAATTAGTTGGGGAGATAATTTCTTAGACTCCTTTTAGATAAATGGAGTGTAATAAAATTACGGAATTGAACTTAGCTAGCTGTTTCTGCATATTGAATTCCTAGAAATCCACAGTTTTTCTTAATGGAAAATAATGATTTGAGGTGACAGACCTCTGAAGGAAAGGAAGATCATGTTTCTTAGCTGTCATCTAAAACCACCCTGTATCTACCTTTCCTAGACTAGTGTTCTATATTTTATACAGGCATGTTTATTTGCAAATTAACATGATAATTATAAGTGAAGAAAATATAATTGTATTTTTCGGCTAGGGATGGAGTGATGCTATTTTCTTGGTTTTGAAGTAATAGATTTTATACAAACTTGTAAACTTCTGTGCAAACAAGAAACAAGTTGGATACTTTTTAGAAAACAGTTTTTCCTAAAATGAAATGACGGTATATATATATATATGTATATATATGTATATATAAAGTGTTTTATGAGTTCAGCCTAGAAATCTAGAATGTGTCTGTACTATCTACTATTTTTTGTTTTGTTTTCAGTATGTATTCATGACTGAGTTTTCCGTATACCCATATTTATAGTGGCTTGCAGTTAAGTTTTATGGGTTACTTCTTGGACAGCAGGATTATTTATTCTAAAGTCAAGACAGTTATATCTTTGTATACTCCTGATTTCCTTGAATGTGTCCTTGTATCTCCTGCACTTTATTTAAAATATGTTGATTTAGGCCTCCCTGGTGGCGCAAGGGTTAAGTCTCAGCACTGTGAAGCTATCTGCAGCCACTGCAGCAAGAGTTCGATCTCTAGCCAGGGAGCTTCCTACATGATGCAGCAGACCTCTCCTGCCTCTCCCGCTGCCCCCCTCAGCAGTGTATTTCAGTCAGTCTTCCTGTTCTGCTCCCCACTTTGTCTCTGGTGAATCTTCTCACACACACCCCCCCCACACACACACCTCTGGCCTACACCCCAGTTTGTGTATGCATAAATAAATAAATAAATCTAAAAAATAAATTAATTAATTAAATATGTTGATTTAGTCTAATCATGTTAAAATAGGAAAAAGTTAAAAAAACAGTTATCAGACACAAACTCATGTAAGTTCAATGTTAATTATTTCTAATCACTGTGAGTGAAGTTCTGACTGCTATTATAGAAAGAACATGTTCAAATAATTACAATACTTGTTTTTTTAAAAAGTTTAATCTCTAGGGGTTTTTTGGTTTTTTTAAATATTTATTTATTTATGTATACACAAGCTGGGGTGCAGGTCAGAGGTGTGGGGGTGGTAAGAGGATTCACCAGAGACAGAGTGGGGAGCAGAACAGGCAAATTGACTGAAACACACTGCTGAGGGGAGCAGCACGCAAGACAGGAGAGGTCTGCTGCACCATGAGGGTTAGCTCCCTGGCCGGGGATCAAACTCTTGCTGCAGTGGCTGCTGATAGTTTCATAGTGCTAAGACCTAATCCCTTGCACCACCAGGGAAGCCCATATCTCTAGTTTTTTTAAGGAGAATAATCTGACCTATATCAATAGGTTCTATTTCTGCCATGAATAGTGGATATCTCATAATAGTAGTGATCTAAAGAAGATAGATGTTCTACCACTCTCATATAGGTAGATAATCTAGTTAGACAGAACAAGGTTGCTTTAGTGGCCCCATGTATCAGAAACCCAGGGTCCTTTTATCTATTAACACATTGTTTGCGGGTAGTTTTTATCACGTGCTAACAGGTGGCGCGAGCCATTTTTGCTGATTTTTTAAGTATAAAAATAAACATATTTATACTTTACCCGCATTCTACAGCTAGTCTATTAAAAAACGTATTAATACGTGTCCCGCACTCTACTACCAGTCAACGTAAAACGTATAAATACGTTTCCCGCATACAATGTGTTAACAGGGTATAGCTTCAGCTCACATTCCAAGACCTAACTTTGAATTCTAGCAATAATGTCTCCTTTCCAGATAGAGAGAAGGGAATAAGGAGCAAAGCACACCATGGCACACCTTTTCCCCACTCCCTCCAGTACACATATACTCATGTATTAGATGGTATCTAGCAGCAAGGGAAGCTAGGAGATACATTTATTATTTCAAGAGACTGAGATCAGTTATAGGTCAGGTGTTCGGTTTCTTTAGACAAGGGAAAATGATATTCGGAGACAACTAGCAACTAGTCACAGAGCGTTACTATGGAAAAAGTTACTGATGCTGAAAAACTATTTGGGCATTTGGTTTCTTACAGAAGGCATCCTGTATAATGAAAGGGTCTTGTAGTGCCTCCTATTTTCTGAACTTCAGTTTTCTGTAAAGAGCTTAAATCAGATCAACCTTAAAGATGCTTTGAGTTATTAAACTTTGACTCTGTGAATTGAGAAAGTAATAATGGGAGGAATCACTAAAGATTCTAGGGTCTCTCTCTAGACTTTAAAAATAATGTGACAGAATGAATGTATATGGATGTGTCTATATTCTGAGTGGGAGGTATTGGTGGGGATTACCTTGAAGCCAATTTATTTGGCCTTAGAGCACTTTTGGATACTACTGTTTTAGAAAACTTGACTTTGTCTGGTTTAATCCATCTGTTTAGTATTAAAGAAACTGAAAATTAGATATGTGAGTCTTACAATTACATACACTTAGTTCACAGCAGTCAGGACTAGGCCCCGGGTATCTTGATAAAATAGCATAGTGTGATAGACTCCAGGGTATAAATCAGACTTGGAGAATGTAAGGTAAGTTTTTAAATAACTCATAGGTTCTCAAGTTATTACTACTTAACTCTTTTTAGAAGACTCTGTGAGATAAATAGCAAAGAATGTCCATTCTTTCTTAACCTAATCTGGTTAAGATGGTAGAATTTGTGAAATCACAACAGTTTTCAAAAAACAGGTAATTAGAAATACCATTATATAATCTTTAGATAGACCAAGAAGCTACTTGTTAAAGGAGTGGTAGATAAATTAGAATTAGGTTGTGAATGCAGAGCTGAATTTTGTGTTTTGTTTCTTTTTTTAAAAAATGTACTTATTTATTTTTTCATGGAAGAACTGGGGTGTGGCCAGAGGTGTAGGGGTGGGGTGAGAGGATTCACCAGAGATAGCGTGGGGAGTAGAACAGGCAAATTGACTGAAAAACACTCCTCAGGAGAGCAGCAAGCCAGACAGGAGAGGTCTGCTACACCTTGTGGCCAGGGATCAGACTCAGGCCAGAGTGGTAATAGCACTGAGACTTAACCCCTAGGCCACCAGGGAGGCCCCTGGAGCTGAATTACTCCCCATTCTGTCTCTGGTGAATCCTCTCACCTCCCCACATCTCTGGCCTACACCCCAGTTCTTGTATGCATTAAATAATCGTTTTTTAAAAATGGAATAAGGGTAATATATACAAAGATGTTTTTAAACATAGTGTGTATGATGTAGTAAGGGTTCTATAAATTGATGGTAACTTTTTTTTTTGTATTACCAGTATTTGTAGTGATTCCCAACTCAGAGTAATTGTTTAACAAATTGGTTACTGATTTGAACAGTGGAATTTTATCAGTTATTTTACATAGTATTCTATTGAATATTTTACTGTGTGCTGACCTTGTAGTAATCTCTTCATATCTTATTTTTATAACAATATTAGGAATATCTAATATTGCCACTACTACTGTCATTTTACAGATGATGAAACTGAGGCTTATGGAGTTAAAAACTTTTCGTGGTAGTGAAGATGGGGCTCAAAGGCAGTCAGTCTTATTTGAAGTTTTGTGTTTTTACATACTGCCACTCTCGTGTGATCCCACTGTGCCATGTGATCCTACTTTTTTTCCTAAGATTTTTATTTATTTATTTATTTATTTATGCATACAAATGCTGGGGTCTAGGCTAGAGGTGTGGGGGGTAGAAGGAAGGTGAACAGATTTCAGCAGAGACAGAGTGGGGAGCAGAACAGGCGGATTCATGGAAATACACTGCTGAGGGGAGCAGTGGGAGAGGCAGAAGAGGTCTGCTGCTCCATGTGGGTCAGCTCCCTGGCGGGGGACTGAACTAGTGCTTCAGTGGCTGGCAATAGCTTGATAGTGATGAGACTTTAACCCCTGCGCCACCAGGGAGGCCCTGATCCCACTTTTCTTTATTCATTTTATTTTCAAATTCTATTTCAGCCTCTCACATGAGTCCTTACATGCACTACCTCTTTATCATATATGACTAGTTTCCAACTTTCTGCTGGTGTAGACATTTTCTAATTTCTGTTGATTTTCAGTGAAGCTGAGATTCAGTACACCTGTAACTATGAAGTACTAATTATCTTAGGGAATGTAGGTCATTTATTTTAGCCTTGAGATTTTGAAAACACCCAAGTATTCGTGATACATGAATTTCATAAATTGAATTCAACTCACTTTTATACATGTTTCTTCTTATACCCGTTATTTGAACTATATCCTTTCTTTTTTATTTTTTTCTTACATACAAGCTGGGGCACAGGCCAGAGGCGTGGGGCGGCGAGAGGGCCCACCAGAGACAGAGCAGGGAGCAGAACAGGCAGATCAGAAGTACACTGCTGAGGGGAGCAGTGGTCGAGGCAGGAGAGGTCTGCCGCACCATGTGGGACTCTCCCTGGCTGGGCATCGAACCCGCGCCGCCTCTGCCCACAGCTCCACAGCGCAGTACTCAACCGCTGCGCCACTGGGGAGGCCCTCTTCTTTTTTTTTTTTTTTAAGATTTATTTATGCATACAAACTGGGGTACAGGCCAGAGGTGTGGGGCGGCGAGAGGGTTCACCAGAGAAAGAGTGGGGAGCAGAACAGGCAGATCAGAAATACACTGCTGAGGGGAGCAGCGGGCGAGGCAGGAAGAGGTCTGCTGCACCATGTGAGATTCTCCCCAGCTGGGCGTAGAACTCACATTGCTCGCTGCCGACAGCTCCACAGAGCAGCATTCAACCACTGCGCCCCCAGGGAGGCCCCTGAACTATATCCTTTCCACCCACCTTAAGTTGATTCTTTTTTTAATCCTTCAGTGACCTTATTTATCCTGAGTTCCTTTAAATTCATGTGCCTTTATTGTTTATATATTTGTCAGATAGGCAGTTTCTTAAAGATTAGGGGGCTGGGCCTCTCTGGTGGCACAGCGCTGAGGTTCAGTGCTGCGCTGTGGAGCGGAGCTGTCGGCAGCAGTGATGCGAGTTCGAAGCACAGCTGGGGAGAATCCCACATGGTGCGGCAGACCTCTCCTGCCTCCCCGGCTGCTCCCCTCAGCAGTGTATTTCTGATCTGCCTGTTCTGCTCCCCACTCTGTCTCTGGTGAATCATCTCACTGCCCTATGCCTCTGGCCTACACCCCAGCTTGTATGTATAAATAAATAAATCTTAAAAAAAAAAAAAGATTAGGGGGCTGCGTTAATAGGCATTGCAATGTAAAGTTGGATACTCTCTAAATGTAAATTGTTGTTCATATAATGGTTGTAGCATCTAATCCAGTCCTTGTTCAGACAAGAAAGATCTAAATACAACTTGTAGGAAAAAAAATTGAAGATAAAATTTAACAACTCCAGTAAAAGTTTTGACAAATTAATAAATGTTTGTTAGGACACCTATGCATATAATTGTAACATATATATGTATTTTGTCAGTGAAAATTATGTAATATTTCCATAATGAAAAAAATAACATTTCTCCTCCCCCCCCACCCCCCACCCCATTTTAGGCACAAGATGCTGGTCTTGGTGTGTCAATTTTACTATGTGTCAGAGCTCTTCAACTCAGATCAAGTGAGGATGAAGAAATGAAAGCATCAGTTTGTAAAACAATTGCTTGTCTTTTACCAGAAGATTTAGAAGTTAGACGAGCCTGTCAACTTACAGAATTCTTGATTGAACCCACTTTGGATGGATTTAATATGTTGGAAGAACTCTATTTGCAACCAGATCAAAAATTTGATGAAGAAAATGCACCTGTCCCAAATTCTCTCCGATGTGAGCTCTTACTAGCTTTAAAAGCCCATTGGCCTTTTGATCCTGAATTTTGGGACTGGAAAACTTTGAAACGACATTGCCACCAACTCCTAGGACAAGAAGCCTCAGATTCTGATGATGACCTAAGTGGCTATGAAATGTCTATTAATGACACAGATGTTTTAGAGTCATTTCTCAGTGACTATGAGGAAGGTAAAGAAGATAAGCAATATAGAAGAAGAGATTTGACAGATCAGCATAAGGAGAAAAGAGACAAAAAACCCATTGGTTCTTCTGAAAGATACCAGAGGTGGCTTCAGTATAAATTTTTCTGTTTGTTATGTAAACGGGAATGTATTGAGGCCAGGATTCTTCATCATTCTAAGATGCATATGGAAGATGGAATTTACACTTGTCCAGTTTGTATTAAAAAATTCAAGAGGAAAGAAATATTTGTTCCTCATGTGATGGAACATGTTAAAATGCCACCAAGCAGAAGGGACCGCTCTAGAAAGAAATTACTGTTGAAAGGCTCTCAAAAGGGAATTTGTCCCAAGAGCCCCTCTGGAACTCTGGAGCAAAATCAGTCATTGAATGAACAAACCAAAGGAGAGTCTCATGAATATGTCACATTCAGCAAATTAGAGGATTGCCACCTACAAGACAGAGATTTGTACCCATGTCCTGGCACAGACTGTTCCCGTGTGTTTAAGCAATTTAAATACTTAAGTGTGCATCTTAAAGCTGAACACCAAAATAATGATGAAAATGCCAAGCACTACTTGGATATGAAAAATAGAAGAGAGAAGTGTACTTACTGTCGACGACATTTCATGTCTGCTTTCCACCTGCGGGAGCACGAACAAGTGCATTGCGGTCCTCAACCTTATATGTGTGTATCTATAGATTGCTATGCTAGGTTTGGATCAGTGAATGAACTACTTAACCATAAACAAAAACATGATGATCTGCGTTATAAATGTGAATTAAATGGCTGCAATATTGTTTTCAGTGATTTGGGACAGCTCTACCACCATGAAGCACAACACTTTAGGGATGCATCTTACACATGCAACTTTGTTGGCTGTAAAAAGTTCTATTATTCCAAAATTGAATACCAGAATCACCTCTCAATGCATAATGTTGAAAGCTCAAATGGAGATGTGAAGAAAGTGAAAGTTGAGGAGCCTGCAGCAGGTGAAAAGCAAGATTGTATTGATCGGTCCCATCTACTTGAACAGACTGATAAATCACATTTACCTGAGGAGCTTCTTTTCTGTGCAGGATCAGCTAGTTCTCAAATAGAAACTGCAGAAAATCTGAAAGAAAACAGTGACAGTAATTCTAGTGATCAGTTAAGTCATAGCTCTTCAGCTTCCATGAATGAAGAGTTAATTGACACACTAGATCACTCTGAAACCATGCAGGATATATTATTATCTCATGAGAAAGTCTTTGTACCCTCTAGTTTAAAAGAAAAGTGTTCCAGTGTGGCAGTTTGTTTTGATGGGACTAAGTTTACCTGTGGTTTTGATGGCTGTGGTTCCACATACAAAAATGCAAGAGGGATGCAGAAGCATCTTCGGAAAGTCCATCCATATCATTTCAAACCCAAAAAGGTAAAGACTAAAGATCTCTTTCCCTGTTTGGGAAATGAACATAACCAAACAACTGAAAAGTTTGATGCAGAACCTAAACCCAGCTCAGATACAAACAGTGACTCCCCAGATGAAGGCCTTGATCACAATATTCATACTAAATGTAAACGAGAACATCAAGGTTATTCCTCAGAAGCCTCTATTTGTGCTTCTAAAAGACCATGTACAGAGGATACCATGTTGGAACTTCTGTTACGCTTGAAACATTTAAGCTTGAAAAACTCAATAACACATGGATCTTTCTCAGGGTCATTGCAGGGGTACCCATCCAGCGGTGCTAAGTCTCTTCAATCATCTTCACCTACTATCTCAGACCTTAATTTTCAGAATCAGGATGAAAATATGCCAAGTCAGTACCTTGCACAGTTGGCAGCTAAGCCTTTTTTCTGTGAGCTTCAAGGATGCAAATATGAATTTGTGACCAGAGAGGCTTTGTTAATGCATTACCTTAAAAAACATAATTATTCAAAAGAAAAAGTTCTCCAGTTAACCATGTTTCAACATCGGTATTCCCCATTCCAGTGTCACATTTGCCAAAGGTCATTTACAAGAAAAACACACCTTAGGATTCATTATAAAAATAAACATCAAATTGGCAGTGACAGAGTAACTCTAACTCACAAACTATTAGACAATGAAAAATGTGATCACGAAGGCCCGTGCTCAGTAGACAGATTGAAAGGTGGTTGTTCTGCAGAACTCGGAAGCGATCCCAGCAATAACTCTGAGAAGCCGCACTGTCATTCTAAAAAGGATGAATGCAGTTCAGAAACAGATTTGGAGTCATCTTGTGAAGAAACTGAAAGTAAAACCTCTGATATTTCATCACCAATAGGTAGCCATAGAGAAGAACAAGAAGGCAGAGAGGGGAGAGGGAGCAGGAGAACTGTTGCTAAAGGAAATCTGTGCTATATTTTGAATAAATACCACAAACCATTCCATTGTATACATAAAACTTGCAACTCTTCATTCACCAATCTGAAAGGCTTGATTCGCCATTACAGAACTGTACATCAGTACAACAAAGAGCAGTTATGTTTGGAGAAAGACAAAGCAAGAACCAAAAGGGAACTTGTCAAATGTAAAAAGATATTCGCTTGCAAATATAAGGAATGTAACAAACGCTTCCTGTGTTCCAAAGCTCTTGCTAAGCACTGTAGTGACTCTCATAACCTAGATCATATTGAAGAGCCTAAAGTGCTTTCTGAAGCTGAATCGGCAGCAAGGTTTTCCTGTAACCAGCCTCAGTGCCCTGCTGTATTTTATACATTCAGCAAATTGAAGCACCATTTGATGGAACAGCATAATATTGAAGGAGAAATACAGTCAGATTATGAAATTCACTGCGATCTAAATGGCTGTGGCCAGATTTTCACCCATCGCAGTAATTATTCTCAACATGTATATTACCGACATAAGGACTATTACGATGATTTGTTTAGAAGCCAGAAAGTAGCAAATGAAAGACTGCTAAGAAGTGAAAAGGTATGTCAAACAACTCATACTCAGGGGCATGAACATCAGACTACCAGGAGATCATTTAATGCGAAGGCTAAAAAATGTGGCTTAATCAAAGAAAAGAAAGCTCCAATTAGTTTTAAAACAAGAGCAGAAGCCCTGCATATGTGCGTGGAGCACTCTGAGCATACACAGTACCCCTGCATGGTTCAAGGATGCTTATCTGTGGTGAAATTGGAGAGCAGCATAGTGAGGCATTACAAACGTACGCATCAGATGAGTAGTGCCTATTTAGAGCAACAGATGGAAAATCTTGTCGTCTGTGTTAAGTACGGTACCAAAATTAAGGAGGAGCCCCCTTCTGAAGCAGAGCCCTGCATAAAGAAAGAAGAAGATAGAAACAGTGAATCAGAGCACACAAAACACAGCCATTCCCCTGGTGACAGTAGCAGACCTGTCCAGAACACTGATTGTCCTCACCCAGGTGAAAGGAATGGAGGTCAGAAAGGATGTACAGAAAGCAGCTCAGTATTTGATGCAGATACTCTGCTTTACAGAGGAACTTTGAAATGTAACCATAGTTCAGAAACCACTTCTTTGGAACAATGTAATATAGTTCAGCCACTTCCTTGTAAAATAGAAAATTCAATACCTAATTCTGACGGGACTGAAAGTGGGACTTACTTCACAAGTTTCCAACTGCCTTTACCAAGGATCAAAGACTCAGAAACTGGGCAGCAAAGTTCAGGGCAAGAAAACACTGTTAAAAATTCAACCCATGTCCCAAAAGAGAATTTTAGGAAACATCCACAGCCTAGGTCATTTGACTTGAAGACTTACAAACCTATGGGATTTGAATCTTCATTTCTGAAATTTATTCAGGAAAGTGAAGAGAAAGATGATGATTTTGATGATTGGGAGCCTACAGAGCACTTAACATTAAGTAATTCTTCACAACCCAGTAATGACTTGACAGGGAGTGTTTTGGCAAATAATATGGTAAATGACAACCCTGAAGTTGACATACCTCATTCTTCTAGTGACTCTGCAATTCATGAGAACCTGACTGCAATCCCACCTTTAATTGTAGCTGAGACAACAACAGTTCCTTCCTTGGAAAATCTAAGGGTTGTATTGGATAAAGCATTAACAGACTGTGGAGAGCTTGCCTTAAAACAGCTTCATTATCTTCGGCCAGTGGTTGTCCTTGAAAGATCTAAGTTTTCCACACCGATATTAGACTTGTTTCCAACAAAAAAAACAGATGAGCTTTGTGTAGGAAGTTCCTAAGTCGCAATTTTGTTTTAGAAACAGATTGGCTCCAACACCGCAACATGGGGACAATTGCCAACTCGAACAAAGGCTGAGAACCAGCCACACCATTGTTTAAGGTAGAATAGGCTGTGTATTTACATGAATGTATAATATCTATGTCAGCAGTATTGGCTGAGTCCATTAGCTCTCCAGTTGGTTTATTGATTGGGTTTTTTTGTTTGTTTGTTTGTTTATTAAAAAAAAAGAAATGGAACTGTATTCTTGTTTGGTGCTAATTAATACATCAAAATATACTGGGGCTTCCTTTTTCAAATTAAGTGTGCATGATTGTATATGGAACAAATACTAAGATCCCAGGGTGGGAGGGCTAGGGAAAGGGATATGGAGTTCTTACTTGACTTGAATGTGCACCTGAGGGTGCTTTGTGTAATATATTGTACACTACAGCATCTTATATTTTTTGAGTTGAGTTTCAATAAATTACAATTTTTCACCCATTTCTTGTTTACTCATAGTGAGTTTTCCTGCCACATATAAAGTAGACTCGCACTTGTACATTCTGGAACGTGCACGTATATTTTACCCCATTAGTCTTTTGTTTCTTATTTGCCAAACCAATTCACACTTCTTTTTGAGTAACTATTTTTGTAAAATTTTTATGAAAAGAAAATTCTGAGTTTGAGCTACTAGTTTCCAGAAGAAAATTCTACAATCTGTCCTGGTAGAAGGAGAGGGCATGCCAAGCAAAACATGAAGGGCACAGCAAATTCAGAGGTATGAAATCCTGTTCCCACAGAACTACAAATAATTAGATACGTTGGCAATAAAAGGGGAGTACTGATCTGATGAGGTTCTATAATGGAACCATACCATGGATGTTTAAAAGAATTTGGATTAGCCCGTGGGCAGCTAAGAACCTTTGAAGGATTTTAAACAAAACAATATTGAAATTAGTAATTTATAACTTGGAGTGGTTTCTGGGGCTGAGAAAAATACTGTTGAAATTGAGGCATACTTGGTGAGAGTAGTGGTGTTGCAGCAGAGGGAAGACTAGATAAAACAGAAATCTAAAGCAGCTTGCTGGGCATGGGAGGGTGAAGAAAATGTTTTGAGGAAAACTTACAAATTTGCTATGGATGCAAGCAATTGATGTAGGAATATAAAAGAGTGGGTTTTAGGGACCAGGATGGAAAGCTAAGATGAGTTTGGTCTCTGGATATGTTAAGTTTAGTGGGTTTTTCTAGTAATAATGAGCAAAACATTTCTAGAAATAAAGCAGGTTTATCATCTTGTGAAATTTTCGACAATTTTTTTAAAAAGATTTATTTATTTATGAATACAAGCTGACATGTAGGCCAGAGGTGTGGGAAGGGGTGAGAGGATTCACCAGAGACAGAGTCGGGAGCAGGCAGATCAACTGAAGTACACTGCTGAGGGGAGCAGCAGGTAAAACCAGAGGTCTGCTGCGCCATGTGGGAAGCTCCCTGGCCAGGTACTGAACTCATGCTGCAGTGGCTCTAGATAGCTTCATAGTGCTGTGACTTAACCTGTTGCGCCACCAGGGAGGCCCTGAAATTTTCCACAATTTTATAATGTAATGATTCAGAAACTCCCAATGTGTTTGTGGTTCAGATTTTAACACCTTTTTCTTTGACATTTAAACCTTGTTTCCTTGTTTTATCAACTCTTGATGAATTTCATACTGCTACCACGTAAGAGTCTAAAGCACGCAACCCATCCCTGCCCCCTGCCCAAGTCATTTCTAGATTCAGAGAGGTAACAGGATTTTCAAACAAGAATGCAATTAAAGAAAAAGTGGCAGAAACAGAACGTCTTAGAGATTTGGGGCCACTATTGAAATAAGATTTTTTTTTTTTTAAAGATTTATTTTTTATTTATACATACAAGCTGGGTTACAGGCCAGAGGCGTGGGGCGGCGAGAGGGTTCACCAGAGCCAGAGCGGGGAGCAGAACAGGCAGATCAGAAACACACTGCTGAGGGGAGCAGCGGGCGAGGCAGGAGAGGTCTGCTGCACCATGTGGGGTTCTCCCCGGCCGGGCGTCGAACTCGCGTCGCCGCTGCCGACAGCTCCACAGCACAGCGCTTAATCGCTGCACCACCGGGGAGGCCCTGAAATAAGATCTTGAGCTGATTTCTTCCATGGTGTTTCCTCACAATATTAAGAGGTATAGGAGATAAGGGTGATGATCTTGAAAGGTCCTTTTCAGTGATCGGAGCATGAGGAACAACTTTAACCTTGTTCTAAAAAGTTCTTCACACTAGAAATGCTTAGCCCAAACAAGAGAAAACTGCTGATTTGCTTAAGATTCAACTATAGTCATTCAGGCACGCCTAACTCCTGCCTCTGGCAGGACCAAGTGAATATTCAATGAAACCACACCCTAATATTTAGAACCCAAGTGAAAGTTTGCTTCAAGTGCAAGCCTTCACTGATTGGTCCTAAGATAATTCTACTCGTGTAAGAGCGACTTGCTTCTTTTGATATTTATTAAAGACAACATTTTATGCTATGGCCAGCATGTTGTTAGATGATAACACGGAATCATTGGGTTATTGGAATTTAGTAATTTTTTCTTTTTACTTGATGTCTCTTGAGAATTAGCCCCCAAACCCTGAGACACACTCAGAAGCACTGACTTTGTTTTTATTTTATTTTTTTTTTTTTAAAGATTTATTTATTTATACATACAAGCTGGGGTACAGGCCAGAGGCGTGGGGCGGCGAGAGGGTTCACCAGAGACAAAGCAGGGAGCAGAACAGGCAGATCAGAAATACACTGCTGAGGGGAGCAGTGGGCGAGGCAGGAGAGGTCTGCCGCACCATGTGGGATTCTCCCTGGCTGGGTGTCGAA
>PVIJ01001163.1:0-48733 GCA_004024925.1 Scalopus aquaticus | reverse complement strand
GCCTTTTTCAATTCAAGGATGCCCCCCAAAATAATGGGTAGAATCTGAGTGCCAGATACTCTTGTATTCTACCCAAAATTCTCTTGCTTCAGTTTTTCTTCAGGCTCATGTACACATGTATGAAAGAGAGGTTGGGGGATAATGGAGTTTTTGATTAATCTTCTAGGGATTCTACCCCCAACCTATCCTCTCAATAAATTTTTCCAGACATCTGTTGTCACAGATCTTTAATGAAAGCACTGGAGCAGATTAAACATTGTTAAAGAGTGACAGTGGGCCAGCAACCGGGGCATCATCTAGACACTTGTTAGAAATGCAGAATGTCAGGCCCCATTCCAGCCTTTCTGGTCCAAAATCTATATGTAAGATCTTAGGATGCTTTATAGGCACAGAAAAGTTCCAGAAGCAATGACCTAGCATAGAAAGTGGGAAGAGCTATGAGAATTCAGAGTAGTTACACTTTTTTAAAAAATTAACTTAAAACTTGAATTTTCCTAACTCTATTAAGTAGGTACTGTCATTGACATGAAAACTCAAGGTAGAAGTGAAGTGACTTGCCTTGCTGACAAAAGGTAAGAAAGATTAGAGCCCATTTTCCCATTTTCTGACTAGAAGGATATCTGGAAGGGGAGCTTACCCTGGAAAAAGATGGAACGTTGTAGGTAATACTTAACGTACTAAAAATACCACAGTTCTGTAATTAAACTTGAGTGCATTGTTTGTGAATGTTTGAGGCCATGCAGCTCCAACTCCAGTCTTCTATGCAGTGCTGACACGTCCTCATTTGAGGGAAGGTGGAAAACATGCATACTGTTTCTGCGACTACTACGTACACTATGAGAAAGTCATTTTTTTTTTTCTATTTGAAAAAGTTTCTAAATGTTAAAAAGTATTACTCAGGCCCCCCACCTCTGATTCTGACAGTTGACTCCTGGCTTTATACTACCGATTAAGGGGCAAAGCCTCCTAGTATGTAAAACAGCCTAGAAAGAATGATCCACTCTACTGTTGATGAACTTGGTCTACACCTGCAGGGGTATGTTCTGTGGCAGACTCCATTTTGAGGTCTGAAGCACTTTGAGGAACATAACTAGGATAGTCAGATTTCACCAGGAAAAAAAGAGAAAGAGAAGGCAGGAGGCACAGGAAAGCTATAGCCAAATATTTACTAAGCATGTACCATCTACTACCTCCCAGGATAAAGAGTTGAACATGACATGGTAAATTTCCTGCATCATAGAGATTAAAGGTTAGTAACAAAGGTAGACATTTAAACAAAACACTACAAGTTACTGTTTAAATAAAAGTGCTACCAAAGAAACATTGTGATGGGAACAAAAAAAAAAAAAAACACGGAAATGTCCTTGAGGAAATAATTTTATACTGGAAACCTGAAGAATCAGTAGGAATTAGACAAAGGATAATCCAATTACATGTGAAGGGTTTGTGGTGCAACAACTCAGTGTGTTAATGATATTGACAAGTTTGTAGCTGAACTGGAAGAAAACAGGAAGGAAAGGAGAGAATGTTAAGTAAGCAGGATCCAGGTATTTTTATGCCTTGTAACCATGTTCTAGATTTTCGATTTTGAAAGGCAGTAAGACCCTTTTTGGAAAACCTGAAAGTTGGTACTGCAACAGTGTAAGCTGCAGTGCATAAAAAAATCCAATATGACATGGATGACTACTGAGTGGAAATGAGTGATGACTGACTAGATGGATGAACGAATGCTACTAAGATTGGGCTGAGATGCCTTTTGTACATTGATAATTCATCATTGTAGGTGGTCAGGCATCCAAATGGGGAGTCAAAGGTGGATTTGGGGGACTAGATGTTTTCGGAGGCATCTTATGCTAAGGAGATTTACAATCCATTGTGTTGGATCATGGATGTTACTACTAATAGTGTGTGGCCTAGTTCTCTTACACAAGTTAATCAAATTCTCATTACATCTCTACAGGGTGGAAATTACTCCTACTTTACAAGCGAGGATACTGTGTCTCAAGTAACTTGCCCAAGACCACAAGGTTAGTGGTCAAAATAGAACCCAAAGACCTATCCTCTTAACAGCTACTCTGTAAAGCCTCTGTTCAACCAAGTACACAAATATGGTAATAGGCACTTGATGAATGAACAGGTTGGACTATAAAGATACTTGGAATTCTGTGTTCTCTTAAAAATAGACACCTGCTGTGTGCCAATAAAATGGATATGATTCCTGCCTTCCTTGAGTTTATGGAAGACAAATTACAACCACCACCCCCCCCAAAATTGCACAAATAACAATGTGCTAAGTGCTTTGAAAGTAAAGCAGAAGGTGCCATGTAACAGGGAGATCTAAGCTAGTGTCTGGAGTTTTGGGTAATGAATCTATGGTCACAACCCTACCTTTGTCCAAAATTTTCTGATTACCATTCCTTTTTAAAAAAAGTATTTATTTATGCACACAAGAGCTGGGGTGTAGGCCAGAGTTGTTGGGGGAGGGGGTGGCGGGTGGTAAAAGTATTCACCAGAGACCGAGTAGGGAGCAGAACAGGCGTATCTACTGAAGTACACTGCTGAGGGGAGCCGCAGGCAAGGCAGAAGAGGTCTGCTGCACCATGTTGGAAGCTCCTTGGCTGGGGATTGAACTCGTGGTGCAGTGGCTGCGGACACCTTCATAGTGCTGAGACTTAACCCATTGTGCCACCACCAGGGAAGCCCCCCTGAGTGGCTTTTATTCCTCGATAGGATTCTGATTATTGTCAGTCACTAGCACACTAGAAGTTTCACATTAATAATGTCACTCCTAAATTAATAGATATGTCATTTTACCCTGACATAGCATTACATTTCCAAGAGCATTTTACATTCCATTTTCTGAATGTGTCTCTGACACCTCAGGCAACTTGCCATATCTTTTCTTCTTGCAAGAACAGTCATTTCCATCTCTACCAGGCATCGCTATTCCTGTATTTCTAGCCAGAATGAAAAAATTGTACTGGCACTAGACAATATTTTTCTTAATAATTTTTTATCCTAATTGACCCTTTCTTTCCTAATTGCGGTCCTCCCTTCTTGGTGCGAACCCTCTTGGATTCTTGCTGTCTTTGTAACTCATCTCACAGTTTAGATTATCCATTAGTGTATAAACTTCCTTTTTCACTTAAGTTTTTTGGGAAGGATGATATTTTTTATATTTTCATAACCTTGCTGAGTAGATAGGTACTAATCAATAAATAATTTGATAATAGGTTGTTCATGTTATACAATATGCTACTATTTACAATGTGCTTAGAAAATTATACCATTT
The DNA here is from genome assembly GCA_004024925.1 of Scalopus aquaticus. NCBI lineage: Eukaryota > Metazoa > Chordata > Mammalia > Eulipotyphla > Talpidae > Scalopus > Scalopus aquaticus. The sequence continues at coordinate 45,441 of PVIJ01001163.1, read as the reverse complement.
GTTCCTAATGAAACAGGACAAACCTAGGCAACTGATGTGATCTAGTTAGTGGGTCCTCATCCATGTGTCTAAGAATGCAGAGCACAATTTAAAGGCAGAAACAAGATGAGAAACAATAACATGATTTTTTTATTTGTTTGTTTTGTTTTTAAATGCTATTTTATTGAAGTAATGTTTGTGTACAACATTTTATCATTTATGGGTACAGATTCACATGTCTTCAGGGGTATGGTACCACCACACACACACCCCCAATAGCACCATAATTCTCCACCATAATACTTTGCTCCATATCTTCCCCATCTGGTAGCCTCAATTCATTTTTTTAAATTAATTTATATTTCACATCACTGTTCATTTTTGACAATGTATGCTTTCTCCTCTCAGGTGTAGTCCCCATAAAATTCCCACCACCAATTTACCCGTGCACCATCACCATAGTTCCTGGTGCTCTTCCCTCCCGTTTTGACCCCTCACCCTCCTCCTCCCCAACAACAGGATTTATTTACATAGAAAGTGAGGAAAGAGAGAGCTGAGAGAGAGAATTTTACACACACACACACACACACACACACACACACACACACACACTGGTGCTTGGCCAGATGCCATCTGCCCTACCCCGTACAGTGTCCACCAACCAGAGGCTGGTGTCCAAGCTGAAACCACATGTGGCAAGCTATTGCCTTCTCTACAGACACCTTTCCCTTCCAGAAGCTTAACTCCCAAAGCCCCAGCTTCTCCCTTTTCCCATCAGCCCTCACTTTGGGTGGATTCTAGAAAACTCCACCTTTTACCATCAGATGGGCTATAGTGCCACATATTGGCTCAGAGTTTGCTCTTTACTGTTCCTTTTACACTAATATAAACCTTGTGAATGAGATGAATCCCTATCTGTAAGCAGATGAGCAAAAAGAGGCTCAAAGATGTTAAAAACAAAACAAAAAAATGACAATTTCTAAACAATAGTGATATATGAAATGAAAGGAATGCTAAAAAATGATCCAGTTATATCCTTCCTCCACATTTATCAAGTAAACTATTCACTCAAGGAAAGCCCTCTAAGTTCCATCTCCTGAAATTCCACTTAACCTCAGTTTTCTTATTTGTCATATAAAAATAATTGCTTTTCATTTCATGAATTGTTGGAAATGTAGTGATGGAACACTAAGAGAGTAACCACTAGCCACATATGGCTCTTAAGTTTGATTAAAATTCAGTAAGTGTAAAAATTCAGCTCTTCAGTCAAACTATGACATATTAAAATAAAGAATATTTCCATCATTGCAAAAGGTTCTATTAGATAGTACTGTGCTAAAACTAGGACTTGCCAAAGAGCAGAGAAAGTAATATGACTGAATTGAAAACCTAGGCCAGTGCCTGGCTTTTGAGTTTTGAGAGAAATTTCACTGAATGAATGGGAAGCAAGCTGACCTTTGGAACAGTGACATCACAAAGCACAACTCACAATGCTCCAGAACAATCCAGCTCCCAGGCCACTTTCCTTAGCTCATATCTAGGTTCCTGAAGCCTCCGCACATGTAGTTCCTGGAGTTGCTGCCTTACTAAAATGCCAACATCTTCACCTTCACCTGCTCTCTCGGACCACATCTTAGAAATTCTCTCTCGGAGCACAATATGGAATTGGCTGCAATCAACTTTAATGGGAGAGAGTGGTGAACCTCAGCAAACAAATAACGGGATACTAGATAGTCTTACTCCAACTCTGCAAGTTGTCCTGGGGGCTTTCTTTTTAGTTTTGTTGACAATAGGAATATATGCTTTATGGAAACGAAGTGTTCGCTCAATTCAGGTTATACTCTTTTGTTACAAAAAAATTTAAATAATATATAAATTGAAATTTGATTAATTCTCTCCCATACTGCTCTCACACAGTTTTAAGACTATGCTTATGAGCAAGAGTGAACCCTTATCTTTTAATCTGGTTGAAACTAGGTTTTCCTTAAATTTCCATTAATTAGATTTTGAGCATAAAAATGCTCTTTCTCATAATGGTCTTTGGCTTCTTAGAATGGATCAGACGAGTTCATGACCTGAGAAGGCAGCCTTAACCCTAAATTTATTTGATCACATACCTGTACTTGAGTGTCTGCTATGTGCCAGATACCATATGGGTTATCTTTGTAACTGGGATCTTGGGTTGGCCTCTCTGTTCTTATTGGGCCATTGTTCTGTAACTGATGAAGAGGCACATACATTTATTTAGTCACTACAGTGTTTTAAGTTTTCTTTGTTTTAACAAGATAGGGCTCTATAGGGGCTGGGGAGGGGATTAATAAGAATATAATTGGGATTGTGAAAGACATTTAGAAAATTCTGAAAATTTCACGAGATGGAGAGATGTTATTTTCATATGACATATTTTTCATATGACATATTTTCATATGACATATGACATTTCATATGACAAACAAGGAAACTGAGGTACATTAAAGTTCAGTGGAGAGTTAAGGAAGTATGATTTAAAGGGGACTTTTTAGAGTGACTGGTTTACTTGGTAAATGCTAAGTCATTTCCAAAATGAGTTATGTCTCATTTTGAGACATTCATATGTTACTTATTTTCATGTCACTACTGTTAAGGATTCGTGGTCATATCCACTTTCTTAGCCTCTCAAAACCCTACAGGGTAAGCAGGGCAGGGATTATCTCCCTTTTGTAGGTGAGGGAACTTGGTTACCTAGTTGCCATAGACTGTGAAAGCTGGCATCTGAGATTTGAACCCAATTTTTAGTGTTCTAAATTCAGTTCTCAAAAAATCTCATTTTAATGATTTAATTGGACTAAATCCCCAAAAAGGAAGTGTGTTTATACATATTTACAAATAGGTATTTCAGTTAGCTAATAGAATATAAGACCAGGAAAAAAACCTACTTTAATTCTGGATTCTGCTCATTCAGTTAATGTTTAATCAGTAATACACATGCACAGTCCTACAGACACCTCAGCCAAGAAAAAGAGATAGCACAATAGAGTGGCTAAGCGCCTGGGCTCCAGAGCTGAACAACAGGAGCTCAAGTCCTGGTTCCATTGTTTGCTAAGTGACTTGAAAGCAGTAATTTAGCTTCTAGACTTGTTTTTTGCTAGCGGTACCTTCCACAGGGTTGTTGTAAAGACCGAAGGAGATATTGTATATATAAACCCTAACACATGATAAGTACCTAATAATCATTGCTAGTTATGATTGCTAGTTGTGATTAGGTTATTTTTCTTTCTTTTTCCTGATAAGAATCTGAGTATATTAAAAAAAATTTTTTTCCCATGACCAGGAAATCCAGTTTTTCAGACCAGTGTGTCCTGAGAAAGAATACATGAAAAGTCTGAATTCCTGGATTCCAGTGCTGACTCTACCATTTCTAAGTTTGGATAATGACAGAGTCCAAACTAGGAGGTTATCTTCATGGTTATCTAGTTCTGGCTTTTCTACATAAATAAGTCATGAATAGCAAGGAAACTCCTAGCACAAGAGCCTGGCATGTGGTAAAGTTTCAGCAAACATTATTATGGTCCTTATTAATTCATGCAAATAATAATCCCTAAACTGCCTATTACTCCATGTTGTGGTAAAAATCAAAAGATGAAATAGGTGTGAGATGTTTTGTCACACCAAAGGCTTGGTATAGAAATGAGGAATTATGATTACTATCATATTATTACTATCATTTTTCATTTTGTATCTATAGTAAACAATGGTATTTCACATTGTTTTAACATTAACTACTATTGTTTTAACATTCAACTTCTGTTGTTTTATTTTAGAAAATATTGTTGTTTGCAATCACACTCTACAAACTTTACAAGAAGGGATCAGACTTTTTTCAGGCTTTACTGGTCAACCCAGAAGGGACTGGTCTCCCAGTTCAAGACAAGAATAATATCTTCCTGTCCTTGGGTCTACAAGAAAAAATTCTGAAAAAACTTCAGACAGTGGAAAACAAAGTGAAGGACCTGGAGGGAATGATTATTTCCCAAAAGCCTACCATGAAGAGGGACTGTGGCTCTGAGCCCTACTGCAGCTGCTCCGACTGCCAGAGTCCCTTGCACACATCCGGGTTCACATCCACATCTGAAATGTAGCAGACACCAAGCATTTCCAGAAAAGCACTGTTTCCCGCATGTGTGTGGTAGTGTATCAATAAAGGTAGAGAACTATATTGATGTTATCCTGCAAGAGTGGCTCTGTATTCAGTAGGGCTCAGCTTCTATTAGTTAACATTGCAGGCTAATGTGGGCTCTGGTGGGAGTTTAAAATGTCTCTGCGGTTTGTGGTGTCCACTCGGCAGCCTGAAGACCCTAAGCAGACATTTAGAAAAGGCTAGTCAGCTGGACTCCACAGAAGTGAGTAAAGGGATATGGCCTTGAGCGCCATGCTAAAAACTGGATAAAATAAAAAGAGCAAGAAAGTGTCATTTAAGAGTGATGCTGCCAACTGTCCTGCAGAGTTAGGCTGGCCCTTGGGCTGGTCTTTGGTCTAAAGGTAAATATGCAGCCAGGAAGTCTCCCTGTGATACTTGCAATGTGGGCAAGGGTGGGGATGGACATAAAGGAGATTTTAATTTTATCCAACTTTTACTAATACTTACTGTGCTTTAAGCATTGTTATGATTTTGGAGTCTTTCCTGAGTTCCTCAAGAGCTCTCAATTTAGGGGTTGGACAAGGAATTTCAGAACAAGGAATTGTAATACAGCAGGGTCACGTCATCTTGAATTTACATAATCTCTCCTTACATGAATCCCAGCTTGGCGGGGAGGAGAGGAGAGACTGCCTTTCCACTCACTGAATTTGTACCCAGATTAGAAAGACGGCCTCCTGGAGAAGCGGCTGTGAGAGTCTCTCTGATTCCACAAGCTTTACAGTGTGTGCATTTTGGCCACAAGAATGATTACAGTCTTGGAGATACTGTGTATCCATCTATCTCTTTAATGAAAGACTTCGTTGAGTATGCAAATAACGATTTATTGCCACACGAGAAAAACTGGCTATGCTGTTCATCAGGAGGCAATAGAGAAGTCTCCCTAGTGGCATCTTTCTAAGGGATTTCCCACAGTCATTTTGATCATAATCTTTATGCAGTACTCTAGCACTGATATGCACCCCTTTGTGTGATGAGACTTCACTGTGTAGTGTGTATAATCCGTGCAAAAACATGTGGGGACTTTGCAGACAGCAAGTTGTCCCATGAAGGATTACACAGGCCGACGATGAAATGGAAGGCATCCCTGCAGGCGGGCTGCATCATGCATCATGGAGACATAAAAAAGAGAGTGGCTTGCTTGGGGAACAAGAAATGCAGGGTGACTGAAGCACTGGTTGTTTACAGAGCTACAGTGAAGGATTTTAGCTTCAGGGTAAGTCACACTAATCTCATCCTTAAATCAGCTTAAATTCATGATGCGGTGAACAGAACAGATGGGAGTTATCAACACTGTGCATTATGACAGCATAGAGGAGATTATTAACTATGTTGCTAAAGGAGTGCTATGAAATATCTTTAGAAAAATATCAGTGTTTTCCTGCATCATCTCATCTTGTCTGGATTACTGCTCTGGAGTATATCAAAGGAAAATGTCAGAAGAAGAGCCTAGAAAAGTAGACTGCTATAAGGCAATGAAGACATTAAAGGTCATATCACATTGTTGGAAATGACCATTGTAGGTTTTTAAACAGAGGCACTAATGGATTTGGTAGGCTGTGTGGGAGACATAAAACAGAACTCGATGCAAAAGACTAAACAGTCTGGTTGCTTCTGTTAGGGTGCACAGTATGGTAGAAGTTGATCTCATTCCTGGCTCTCAGTTCCCCAGACAGATGTGTGATTCACTCTACAGTCGTAAAGGGTTGATACCAAGTATTCCTTCCCAGTGTGGGCAGTCATTCTTTGCTTGAGATCAGAGCACTTACATTTGGGGCATCAATTAAGGGAATATGGATGCATGGACGCAAGGCAAGATAGGGGAAGGGTTTAAAAGCTGTGTGTCACTCAGGTTACGTGGGGTAAATGAACCAGCCTGAAAGTGCCCACCACTCTAGGGCAGAGAATTCTTAGTCTCCAAATTCATTCTTTCTCCTTTGACAAAACTCTTAAAAACTATTGTTTGGGGACCCACTTCAGACTCCACACAAACCAGCCCTTCTATGAGCACTCTTCTGTGGTGGGGAGCAAGTGATTATTCACTTTCCATATTCACTGCTCCTTCCATAACTACTCCCTAATCCTACCTACCTTCATTTTCCACCTGGATTCTTTTCACATGCCCCCTCCCTGTATAAAAGATTTTAATGTATTAAGCCTCTTGTGAAAAATCCACACAATCGGGGCCTCCCTGGTGGCGCAGTGGTTAAGCGCTGAGCTGTGCAGCTGTCGGCAGCGGTGACATGAGTTTGTTGCCTGGCTGGGGAGATTCCCACATGGCGCAGTGGACCTCTCCTGCCTCCCCCGCTGCTCCCCTCAGCAGTGTATTTCCATTGATCTGCCTGTTCTGCTCCCCACTCTGTTTCTGGTGAACCCTCTCGCCACCCCAGCCTCTGGCCTGTACCTCAGCTTGTATGCATAAATAAATAAATCTTTAAAAAAAAATCCACACAATCACCACAGATAAAGTCACAGAATCTCTATTCCTTCTGTTGTCCAACCTCCAGTTCCCTTTTTCCCAGCATCAACAGTGGCCTTTGCAGCCCAGTAGTACATTCATGATGGCTCTTCCTCAACTTTCATGAATGCAGGCAGCTGGGGAGGAAAAGCCTCACCTGGATTCTTGGCATGGCCTCTGTCTTCCCTGCTTTCATCTGTGTCCCATTCAACTCATTCTCTACCTAACATCCCAAGAGATCCTCTGTGCTCTTCCTCAAAAATCTTCAAATGTTTTATTCTTTTATGGAGTAAAAGTTCTTAAAAGGTTGTGCATGGGGCCTCCCTGGTGGCACAAGGAGTTAAGTCTCAGCACTGTGAGGCTATCTGCAGCCACTGCAGCAGAGTTCCATCCCAGGCCAGGGAGCTGACCCATATGGCACAGCAGACCTCTCCCATCTTGCCCACTGGGGGGATGGAACTCATGCTGAGATCTCAACTCCTGAGCTAACAGGGAGGCTCTGCATACAAGATATTTTGAGAAAGAGTCCACATTCATATCATTTTTATCAGCATACTATTATAACTAATCTATTTTATCATTATTAATTTCTGTGCCTAATTTATAAATTAAACTTTATCATAGGTATGTGTGTATAGGAATAAACAATATATAGAAGGTTTGGTCTTATCCTCTATTTCAGGCATCCACTGGAGGTGGTTCTTCCAATGTAGTCTCCATGGACAAGGAGGACTACTGGACAATCTATACTTTCTTCATTGATTTGAAATGCCACCTTTATAATATAACAAATCTTAGGCTTGTTTCTGGCATCAATGCACTGCTAAAATATTTGATATTTTAATATGTGAGAGTAAAAGTTACCACTCATTTTTTAAATTCATTAAATTTTTCAGTTTTTTTCTTTTTTAAGATTTATTTACTTGGGGCCTCCCTGGTCGCCTAGGGGTTAAGTCTCACTGCTAGCACTGTGAAGGCCCACCAGGACTGCCTGAGTTCAATCTCTGGCCAGGGAGCTGACCCATATGGCGCAGCAGACCTCTCCTGCCCACTGCTCCCCTCAGCAGTGTATTTCAGTCAACTGCCTGTTCTGTTTTCCACTCTGTCTCTGGTGAATCCTTTCACCCACTCCCCACCTCTCAGCCTATACCCCAGTTCTTGTATGCATGGATAAATTAAGCTTTAAAAAAAATAAATAAAATTCACAAATTTAGAGATATAATTGGCTTTATTAAACATTCATGAATTGAGGCGCATCCCATTTGGCAACTTAGAAAGGTTCTCCCAGGGCTTAACACAAATTGGGGGGTTTTGTAGACAGAAAGCAGGTGGGACAAAGTTATTAGCAACAGAAAAAAAAATATTTCTGGGAAGGGAAATAGGAAGGCAGGGGTAGGGGGGAGCGTTTATCATGTAAATTACTTCACTGGAGCAGCTCAGGAAACTAGATTAGATTGATTTAAGACTACATTTTGGGGAGAGATTGAAACTGTAATTAGGTTAGGTTAGGTAGGGTATTAAGTCTGGGTAGGGTTGGTTTGAACCACTATTTAGGGCTTTTTCCCCTATATTTAACAATGTAAATAATGATTATGGAAATTACCAATGACAGTTTCTTGGTCAAACCAATTAACCAAGTCAGAACTTACTTTCCATCAGAAAAAAACTTTCACTTTTCAAGTCAAATCAATATGTTAAGCATTTTTGAGACTGTATTTCACTTCCAAACACATGACACTGATCTTTGATATGTTTGTCCCTAGATAATATAAGGTCCTTTCATTTCAGGTATTTCTAATCTTCATTTATCCATGCATACAAGAACTGGGGTATAGGCTTTGCTCCACTTGGGCAAAATGCTGTTTCTGGCTTCACTTGGGGTGGCAGAAGGGAGATCGCTAAATCAAAATTCTCATCACTACCGCCCACTCTCTTAACATGCCTAAATTCAGAACATTCACATACAGGCCAAAAATACTGCACTTATAATGCTTCTTAACTAGTCTTTTAGTCTTAAAGTATCCAGGGATGAATAAACCACAGTCTGAAAAGAACTAGTTTAGAGGAATGCTTTTTAGAGCTGGGAAATCGGTACATTTTCCCGTTCTTCCCAGTTACCTCAAGTGGTGACCTACTCTGCAAGAGTTCCTTCTTAGCTCGGACTACCAATCTCGTCCCGTCTCGGGAAAGGACAGCAGAGGCCGCAGTCTAGTCAGAGCAACGCCCGGAACGAAGGGATTTCGCAAACGCTGCTCCTTGCCTTTCTAAGGAAAAAGTTGCGCCTCTCTCCTGGGGCCAAGAGGAAAGCCGGAACCTTCGATAGGAATCCAGGGTGGTGGGGAAGAGGAAGATTGTTGGTGTAACTCGGCTCAGCGGGATCACGTCCGGCACGAAGATGGGGCTCGCGGAGCCCGGAACCTGGTTTCTGGGCTCAGGCCCTTGGGCCTGCAGTGAGCAAGGCTGGGATGGCCCTTTTCCCGCAGAAATTAGGCGGCCTTAGAGGGCGTGGGCGTGGGCAGGAGTGCTTGTGTGACACTACTGACTGCGCAGAGGGTTGTGGAGAGAGGCGGTTTTCGGTGCCCGGGGGCTCGGAAGGGACAGATATCGTTGTGACACTGCGGCGACGCCCTGAGGGGACCGGTGTCTGTGTGGCACCGGTGCACGCTGAAGGAGCCGGCAGAACCGGGTGGCCATGGGGATCTGGGCGTCTCTGGATGCGTTGTGTGAGATGCCGGCCGAGAAGGTTATCTTCGGGGCCGTGCTGCTCTTCTCCTGGACAGTGTACCTTTGGGAGACCTTCCTAGCGCAACGACAGGTGAGCCTCGATAGGGCCCAACTTACCCCGACACCTGGCCAGCCCTAGGGCAGCCTCGGCCTCTACCCCAAGTCCCTGGAGTATTGATACGGCCCAACACCAGCCTCGACACAGCAGATCCCTTCTGAGCCACCCGACTTGGCCTTGAGGGGATCCCGTGTCTCAGGGACGTTTTCTGTAACGTGGTCATGGGACATAGTCTGATTAGGGTCTTGAGAGTACGAAGTCTGGGCTTTATAAGGCTTGAGCTGTCCTGTCCGCCCCACAGCTTCTTTAGGGTTAGGGCCCAGACTTAATCTTTATCATTGGCAGTCCTTTAAAAGGAAGATGCCAACATTTTGGAACCAGGACATTTGTGCAATTATGCCCAACCACAGGATTAGGAAATCGTTTTGCAATCCTTCCTCTTTCTTTGTTCCTTTAAAAAGTGTATATATATTTTTTTGCCCAAAGAACAAAATTTTCTCGTTTTTCTTAAAAGTGTCTATTATTTTAAAGCAGTTCAATACGTAATAATAATTCCCTGGACATAATTCTAACAGTCTGATGAATTAGAGGTCTGAACTTTTAAATGAGATAGCTTTTAAGATTAGTTGATCACTTTGCTGCACTCTCTTGCTGTTGGTTTGTTTTACCCACCTCTTCTAATGTTGTCACTGAATTATGTTAACCAGAATGGTTATGAAAACTTTTCTCTTTTTATTTGATGGACTTTTTCCCAAGCAATACAGCCATTTTCCTCTGCAAATTTCTTCTCTTATTTTACATTGTGCATGAATTTTTAAGCTGGAAATTCAAGTTTTTCTATATCTTGATCTCCTTTAGTCTGTGTTGTTCAAAGAAACTTTAAGCTGTGTAGCATGAGGTTATATGATGTAACTTTTTGGATAGCTTCATTGGTATAGAATCTTGTAGGCCTGAAGAAGTCTTTTGCATAAAATAAACGTGTATGTAGTTGAGATATTGGGCTTGAGATATTGAACAATAATCTGTCTTTAATAATAAATCCCGTTGCAGTAACTACTTTTCCACAGTGTCTTGTTTACTGAGTTGTGCTTTAGTGTAATGCCTTTTATTGAGGGCTTGGTAAGGTGCACAGCACCATATAAAGAAACTGTTGTGAAACCATTGTGGGAGATATTGTTCATTATTTTGTGTGTCTCTGTATTATGTCCCATGGGCTGAAATTGTCTTTCATAATTTAGTATAATAAGAAAGTTTGTCTTTCTTGAAGATCTAATAATGTTTTCAATTCTTTTTAATTTGACCTCTAAATTTAACGACCAGTTATGATACCTGTTAATACTTATAACCATGAGTATAACCATCAAATCTGTTTTCCTTGATTTTGTTTTCTGTTTGGAGGAAGTGTTGTTAGTTATGTCTGGAATGAGTGGTGCCCATTGTGATATTACAATTTTGGTTTACATATGCAAACTGATGTCTGATGACAGCCCTGATTTTAATTTTACCTGGTCAGTTAGCTTCAGATTCTCTTGTTTTTGCTTTTACTTTCCTGCATCATCTGTTTTAGAGGCCAGTGTACTTGATCAAATACAGTATTTTTGTTTGTATAAAGCAAATTCAGCAGGCTTAAGTGATAACACTATAAACCATTCAATGTTTGATTACAAATCACATTTGTAATAATTAATTGGTTTGACTGTTTTATTTAAGTTTTTTTGTTCAAAATATTTCAGAGAAGAATATACAAAACAACAACTCATGTACCAACGGAATTAGGACAGATCATGGATTCAGAAACATTTGCAAAATCTCGACTGTATCAGCTGGATAAAAGTACTTTCAGCTTCTGGTCAGGACTGTATTCAGAGATTGAAGGCACTGTGAGTAATTTGCATCTTGGAGAGACAATCTATCAAATTGTTTAATAATTTGTAATGTTTGCTTTCCTTTTCTTATTTTTGCAATACAAAAGGATACCGTACCTACAATCCTAGAATGTGTTCTTAACCTTTGTTATTGATAGTAGTGGATGTGGAGTAAAAGAGCCGAAAAATAATTGTTTAGTCAGATGAAAATTGTAGGATATGGTTACTGTCACTGTGGCCAAGAAAGAACCTTATGTTGTAAGTTGTTCTTGTAGCAGTCTCTACTCATCTTCCTGCCTCTATCTTACTCTAACTTGTCCTCCACATTGAAGCCAAAAGAATCCTGAAACACAATTCTGATCATTATTTTCCTGTGTGAAACCTTTCCCTGGCTTGTTTCTCCTTCAAGGTGAATATCAAATTTCCTGGGCTTCCTGAAGTCCAAATTTAAATGACATGGATTGTGATGTTCTTTTTGACCTGATCATTGCTTATCCAAACTTCATCTTTCTTGCCGTCAAATTCTTTCCCCTTCTCTATTGGCAGCTCATACTCAGCTTGGTTCTTAAAACTTACCATTAGAGGGCCTCCCTGGTGGCGCAACGGGTTAGCACAGTGCTGTGGAGCAGTCGGCGGCTGCGGCGCGAGTTCAATGCCCGGCCAGGGAGAATACCACATGGTGTGGCAGACCTCTCCTGCCTCGCCCACTGCTCCCCTCAGCAGTGTATTTCATTAGATCTGCCTGTTCTGCTCCCCACTCTGTCTCTGGTGAACCCTCTCACTGCCTCACACCTCTGGCCTGCACCCCAGCTTGTATGCATAAATAAATAAATCTTAAAAAAAAAAACAACTTACCATTAGAGAGGAATCAATTTTGTATTAGCTGGAAATCCTGTCTGTTTAAAAACAAATTCATTAATCACTGTTTTATGTTAACTAAAACTAATAGGTTCAATATGTTTTGATCACAAAAGAAAGAAAAAGTAAAAAGATTAATTTAGACTATTTTTTGCCTTGGTAATTTTCTGAGGCCTTGTGTGACCAATCACAGATCTATATTCACACAAATATGGATGGCAGAGTACCCTGAGAGAAAATATCCAACCTTTGTGAGATAACTTGCTGATATCTCATCGGTGCCAACAAAGACCCGCTTAAGAGAATAGAGTGGCAGGAGAATAGAGTAGGGCAGAGTAGAAAAATTCTATTTCTTGTCCAGTGTCTGCGTGTTTCAGAGTGAGCAGTTTAATTTTTGTGAGCCTCATTTTCCCATCAACATGAGAAGTAAGTGGATATTAAACCATATGGTATGGTTTGTGGCAAAGACTAAATAAGTAACAATGTAAATGTAGAGCTCAGAACAGTGCTTAAACACCTAGCTATTACTTGGTTATTAAGTTTCTTAGGGTAAGCTACTTTAACTTTTTTGAGTTTCAGTTGCCCCCTCTATTAAATATAGGTAACTATAGAAATTAAAGATAGATTACTATGCTCCCTGGCCTGCTATTTAAGACTTGAGTAAAATAATGTCTGTAAAAATGATTTTTTGTTGGAATCAATTAGTTCTTGTTTTGGGACATTACTAAGAGCTTTTACACTGTGATTATCAATATAGAGAAACTTTACTATGCATTGTTTCTCATTCCCTAAAATATACTAAACAAGATTTGCAAAAGCAGTTTCCAAATGCTTTCATAGCTGCATTCAAGTTCATATTAAAGCTACTTTTGGTATTTATTTATTTTACTCCTTTGCATCCCTCCTTTTTTTTTTTTTTTGCACAAAATGATTCATGAGTATAAGATTTTTTTCTTTTTCCCCAGACTCCTTTGATCCTTTCTCCCTCCCCTCTCCCACTTAACCTCAGAAGCCTCATTTCATTTATCAGTGTCTGCCAGTTTTTTAAGTATTTCACTTTGTCAGATTGTCCACTGTGTAGATGTACAATATTTGTCTTTGTCATTCTAGCTTTACTACATGTAACCCCCCTAAACATTTCGTTGTAAATGGCATTTCATCTTACGACTGAGTAATACTCCATTGTGTGGATATACCACATTTTTAAATCCAGTGTTCTGTCATTGGGTACTTAGGTTGTTTCCATGTGCGCAATGTTGTAAATTATGCTACAATTTGTAGGGCACATAATTTTTTGAGTTGATGGTTTCAGTTCGTTGGATAGAAGCCCCAAAGTGGAATTTCTGGGTCATGTGGCATTTCCAATTTTAGTTTTTTAAGCAAAATCCAGTGTGCTTTCCAGAATGGCTGTACCAGTTATATTCCCACCAACAGTGTAAGAGAGTTCCTCTTTCTTGACCTCTCTAGCACTTGTTGGTAGTCTTTTTAATTTGTGCAATTCTCACAGATGTGAGATGGTATCACATTTTATCTTCCCAAAAGGAAAAGCCAGGCCAGATGGCCTTATGAGCAAATTCTATCAAACCTTTCCTTTCAAAGAAAAGATAATTGTGGAGCCATATAGATTTGTTCAAATTGCATTTCTGTCCCTCATTAACTGTGGGGTTTTGGACAAATTGCTTAACTTTTCTCAGCTTAGTTCCTGACGCATAAAGCCATTGATTTTTTAGCAAACTTTTTTTTTTTTAAAGATTTATTTATTTATGCATATAAGCTGGGGTACAGGTCAGAGGTATGGGGCAGTGAGAGGGTTCACCAGAGACAGAGGGGGGAGCAGGACAGGCAGATCGATGGAAATACACTGCTGAGGGGAGCAGCAGGCGAGGCAGGCACCATGTGGGAATCTCCCTGGCCAGGAGTCGAACTCCTGTCACCACTGACTCATGTCATAGCACACTGCTTAACTGCTGTGCTACCAGAGAGGTCCCCTGCAAACTTTTTTTTCTTAAACAGCTTTATTAAAATATAATTCACATACCATGCAAGTCATCCATATAAAATGTATAAAAATCTTTTACCAGTCTAAACTTTGTATTATTTTAATTAGTGTTGTTTTCATCAGAATATTTTATCCTAAATGCATACATCTGTATTTTCTTTAGAGATAATTACTTTTTTCGTTATAACATGATCTCATATGATAGTTGTTAATACTGCCCAGAGTGATCAAAGTCTACTTTTTTTATAGCTTATCCTTGTCTTTGGAGGAATTCCTTATCTCTGGAGACTCTCTGGACGGTTCTGTGGGTATGCTGGCTTTGGATCAGAATACGAGGTATGTAATTCATTAACTATATTTGTCAGCATCTTTCTTTTTGCTTGTCCAACTTTATACTAAAGTTTATTTTTTTGTCTCCTGTAATATTAGGCTGCCCTCTTCAGTTATATTAAAAGGAATAGGTAAACTAACTTTAAAAGTGGTTTATGCATAAGGTTAAAAGATATATATATATATATATATATATATATATATTTTTTTTTTTTTTTTAAGATTTATTTTTTATTTATACATGCAAGCTGGGGCACAGGCCAGAGGCGTGGGGCGGCAAGAGGGTTCACCAGAGACAGAGTGGGTAGCAGAACAGGCAGATCAGAAATACACTGCTGAGGGGAGCAGCGGGCGAGGCAGGAGAGGTCTGCCGCGCCATGTGGGATTCTCCCCGGCAGGGCGTCGAACTCGCATTGCCACTGCCGACAGCTCCACAGCTCAGCGCTTAACCGCTGCGCCACCGGGGAGGCCCTAAAAGAGATACTAAGAAAGAATGAATCAGTTTGTCTTAAATTAGTCCAAAACTCCAAACATTGATGACTTACATATTAACTTGCAGAAGGACCTCTAACTTATGGCATTAAGTTGATAAACTAAGGGTAATGGGCAATGTTCCAGAAGACTGCAGTTGAACAAAAGGTCTAGATTTTCAGACGGAGAAAGTAATAGATTCTGTGTAGAATACTAAATTTGATATAAGTACCTTATCAAAATTCTACAATGAGTTATTAAAGAGGAGATTTATGAACTTTTAAAAAGATAGAGCTCAGTTATAGTCCCACAGCAGCTTGTGAGGGGCATAGGAATAAAACGTTTTGTCATTAATCTGAAAGACTAAAGACATGAAAATAACCATAAGTATTCTAAGTAAATAAAATAAATGAGTGAGGGTCTCCCTGGTGGTGTAGGGTTTAAGTCTTAGTGCTATCACTAGGACAGCATGAGTTCGATCCACAGCCAGGGAACCCATGTCTGGCACAGCAGATCTCTCCTGTCTCTCCTGCTGCTCCCCTCTGCAGTGTTTTTCAGTCAGTCCGCATGTTCTGCTCTCCACTCTGTCTCTGGTGAATCCTCTCACCCCTGCCCCCCACCCCTCTGGCCTGCACACCAGTTCTTCTATGCATAAATATATTAATCTCTTTTTTTTAAAAGAGTATTCCTTAATTTTAAGATTTTTAGTTAGTTATTTTGCGTAGAGGAACTGGGGTATAAGCCCGAGGTGGTGGGGAGGGAGGTGAGAGGATTCACCAGAGACAAGAGTGGAGAGCAGAACAGGAAATTGACTGAAATATACTGCTGAAGGGAGCAGCACATGAAACAGGAGAGGTCTGCTGTGCCATGTGGATCAGCTCCCTGACTTGGGGTTGAACTCAGACAGTCCTGGTGGGCCTTCACGGTGCTAGCACTGAGACTTAACTCGTAGGCTACCAAGGAGGCCCCAAATAAATAAATCTTAAAAAAATAAATAAACTGAAAAATTTAATGAATTAAAAAAAATGAGTGGTAACTTTTACTCTCACATATTAAAATATATAAAAAATTTAAGCGGTGCCTTGGTGCCAGAAACAAGCCTAAGATTTGGTATATGATAAAGGTGGCACTTCAGTTCAATGAAGAAAGTATAGATTGTGTAGTAGTCCCCCTTGTCCATGGGAATACACTGGAAGAACCACCTCTAGTGGATGCCTGAAATAGAGGATAAGACCAAACCTTTTATATATTGTTTATTCCTATACACACATTTCTATGATAAAGTTTAATTAGTTTAATAAATTAGCCACAGTAAGAAATTAATAGCTAATGATAAAATAGATTAATTATAATATTATGCTGATAAAAATGCTATGAATGTGAGCTCTTTCTCAAAATATCTTGTATGTGGGGCCTCCCTTGTGGCTGAGAGGTTGAGGTCTCAACATGAGTTCAATCCCTCCAGGGAGCTAGCCCACATGTTATAGACCTCTCCTGTCTCGCCTGCTGCTCCCCTCAGCAGTGTACTTCAGTAGATCCGCCTGTTCAGTTCCCACTCTGTCTCTGGTGAATCCTCTCACTACCCCACACCTCCGGCCTACATCCCAGATCTTGTATGCATAAATAAATAAAATAGATCTTTAAAAAATATATATTTAAAAAAATGTCTTGTATGCAGTATTTTCAGACTGGTTGAATGTGGGTACCTGAAACCATGGAGAGTGAAACTGCAGATAACGGGGAGGGACTGCTATACATTTTCTTAGGACAACTGAGTAAAAAGACGTACATGATTTGAGTATTTAATATAAACAAATCTTGAAAGTATTAAAACGAAAGCATACTATATATTTTACAGTGTAACCTATGTTACATTAGAAACCATAAAAATAAATTTGGGTAGATTTAAAGTTCCTCTGTGGAAACAACTGGCATCTAATTTAAAAGACAAATTACAAATTAGGGGGATAATCACTCCATGTCATGAATCAAAAATTAATACACTTAATATAGAAAGAGCTTTTTAAAGAAAGACTGCTTTAGAAAATTGAGTACATAAAATTCAATGGAAAATGGGCATAGGAAAAAGTATACAAAGGCAGAAATTTATGTGATCATTAAACACATGAAAAATATAAATCCATACTGAATCAAGGAACTTTCATACAGCATCTCTGTAATAAAAGGAATTTTTCTATTGCTTCCTCTCTCACAAGTAAACTTTAAGGGTAGAGGTGATGTTTTCAGACTTGTAATGCCCACAAACCGAAAACATTGCTTGTGAAATAGTAAGTGAACATTGCTTGTGATATAGTAAGTATTCAGTAAATATTTGTTGATTTGTTAACTTACAGTTCATTTGAAGATGAATTACAATTTCAAAGCTACCCTTTTTTTTTTCTTATATTTAGATTTCTCAGTCCTTGGTGTTTCTACTATTGGCTACACTTTTCAGTGCATTAACTGGCTTGCCGTGGAGTCTTTATAATACTTTTGTCATAGAAGAAAAACACGGTTTCAATCAACAGGTATAATAACAAATGCAAATGTTCTCTGTTATATGTGAAGATCTTTTGTTCCTTTCTGGTAATAATTGAAACATAATTTGCTCTTTTAGAGTATGAATTAATTGAGAATAAAAGGAATTGCAGATACGGTAAAGATCATAGTTTAAATTCTTGCCATAAACTTTTCTACCATCATAGTGTAGTGCTTTTCAGCTAATAGTATTTAAATGAGTTTAAATAACATTTGAATGTAAAAAGCAAGGCTGACTGTCTTAAGCTACCTACTGTGATATAATATAGTCTCACTGCCTGTTAACTTTTAAAATTGTTCTAATAATGTGTCCTTTCTATTAACTAATAGTTATTTAAAAGCAGTTTCTCAATTTCTTCTGATGATGTTTTCTTCTTTTCAGACTTTGGGGTTCTTTTTAAAAGATGCAATCAAGAAATTCATTGTTACTCAGTGCATTTTATTGCCTGTGTCTTCACTTCTACTTTACATTATTAAAATTGGGGGTGACTATTTTTTTATTTATGCCTGGCTCTTCACATTAGTTGTTTCTCTGGTGAGTAAAATCTGAGTTTCATTTTCTTTTACAAATGTTCCTTGATATGATAATTGTGACTTAATTTTCAATAGCATATAGTTGTTAAAATGCAGATGAAGTATAAATTGGTACAATAGAAGTTCCTCACTTGGTATTCCACTTTTGAGTAGAGAAGCAGGAGAGTCAACAATAGATTTTCTTCTCCTTATGCTAAAATAGATCCTAGAAACTAGTTGTTAGTTAATGAACCAGTTGTCAGGCAATTTGGAGCTGTGCATTTGTGAGTTGCCACCGGAATTGATGATTCAGTTTAATTGAATGGTGCTTGACTGAGCTCCAATGCCTGAAAGTCATGGTTATTTTCAAGAGAGGATTAGATTTAAGAGTAGCAATAAAAAGAAAGCATAAATAAGGTAGCTGGTTTTCTTCTGCCCTCCTCCTCCTGCCTTTTCCTTCCTCTGTCCTTTCTGTCTCCCTTTTCTCTGTGTTTCCCCCCCGCCCCACTGCTACCTCTCCTTCCCTCTCTTCCTTCTCTTTCCCTTTTCCTCTCATACCCCTCATCCATTTTCTCCCTCCTCACATTTCTTTTTCTCTGCTCTTTCCCATGTTCTAGTATACACACACCATGGCACAATCAAAATGGTCTGTTCATAGCCCCCAGAAAATAACACCTGTCAACTCTTCAGCTGCATAGATGATGAGGTTTATTTTAATCTGAATTCTTGGTGATGCTCATTGCTTCACTTGCCAGTGGTGGGATCAAAATCAGACAATGGGCTGTAGTTGGATTTACAAATAGCTGTTGTATAACAAGTTGATGTGAAAGGAAAGAGAGCAGAGAAATGTTCCAAAATGCTTAAGAAAATGCTAGTTCAACTAAGTTGTGCAGTTGTGAGCTGCAGGGAACTAATTGTTTTTTTAAAGACTTATTTATTTATGCAAACAAGCTGGGGTGTAGGCTAGAGATGTGGGGGGTGAGAGGATTCACCAGAGACAGAGTGGGGAGCAGAACAGGCATATCTACTGAAATACACTGCTGAGGGGAGCAGCGGGCGAGACAGGAGAGATCTGCTGTGCCATGTGAGAAGCTCCCTGGACGGGGTTCAAACTCGTGCAGCAGTGGCTGCTGTAGCTTCAAAGTGCTGCTACTTAATCCCTTGTGCCACCAGAGAGGCCCCTCTGCAGGTAACTAATTTTAACAGACTAACTAAAAAAAGACAGCACAAAGGGGCCTCCATGATGGCACAGAAATTAAAGTCTCAGAGCTATCAAGCTATCGTCAACCATTGCGGCATGAGTTTGATCCCCGCCCAGGGAGCTGACCCACATGGTGCAGCAGACCTCTCCTGTCTCGCCCACTGCTCCCCTCATCAGTGTATTTCAACAGATCTGCCTGTTCTGCTCCCCGCTTTGTCTCTGGTGAATCCTCTCACCCTCCACCTCTGGCCCACACCCCAGTTCTTGTATGCATAAATAAATAAAAATAAATCTTTTCTTTAAAGAAAAAAAAAAAGACAAACCAGAGTAGAGTCAAGCTCTAGTAATTCATTTTTTTTAAAGATTTATTTATTTATACATACAAGCTGGGATACAGGCCAGAGGTGTGGGTTGGTGAGAGGGTTCACCAGAGACAGAGCAGGGAGCGGAACAGGCAGATCAGAAATACACTGCTGAGGGGAGCACTGGGTGAGGCAGGAGAGGTCTGCCGCACCATGTGGGATTCTCCCCTGCTGGGGGGGTCGAACTCTCATCGCGCGCTGCTGACAGCTCCACAGGGCAGCACTCAACCGCTGCACCACCAGGGAGGCTTCTAGTAATTAATTTTTAGCAGACTTCAAATCTTTCATGGTTACGCTAAAAGGTAGATTTGGAGGTTATGATGATGGGATTATGAAGTGTCAGAAATCTCCAAGATAGTTTTGAAGGGATCATTTGGCTTTTCAATTCTAATCACCTAGAGACTGCTTATTTTTATTTTAATTCATCAGATATTGAGCACTTACTATCTGGTGTTGGGGTTGGAAAAAACAGAGAAATAAAAGACTATTCTCAAGAGTAGAGTTGTTTTTATATAATTCAGCTTGTATAATGAGTAGTTTTTCTTTGAGAACATATTCATAGGTTTTTCTGACATTTATTTTTCAGGTACTTGTCACAATCTATGCTGATTATATTGCCCCTTTATTTGACAAATTTACACCTCTGCCCGAGGGAAAACTTAAACAAGAAATTGAAGTAATGGCAAAGAGTATTGACTTTCCTTTGACTAAAGTGTATGTTGTTGAAGGTAAGGCTACCTAGGGATAAGAAGCTTTTATTCAAATGGTTTGTTTTATTTGAGTATCTTATTCGTAAAGTTTAATGAAGGATTAATCAGATTTTTAAAAATTAATTATTTAAATGTTAGTTGTTTACATTTTGATGATTTATGGGAATTGATGACAATAACCAGAGATAGAAGTTGGTGGCCTGATGCCAAATCCTACTCTTGCCTGCAGCTGGATTTGGTCACCTTTACATATTGGTTTTAATTTTTGTTCAAGACCTTTATTACTGTTATATCATGTCTATTAGACTTGTTTATTCACTTCTGTTACCTACCTGGCTCGTTTATGTAGTTGAGTTGGACTCACATAGATTCCGTGTAGCACAAATTTGGGAACTAGTAAACAAAACCAATGTTATTGGCATTGTCTTCTGCCACAAAACTCCAGTATTCAGAAGGGCGCTCACTTTACCAGCAGATTACCAAAAACTTATACCACTGGGCACATCAGATTTGTTAGACTCTGTTTTTGTTTTTGTTTTTTTATGATTGTTTTTGGAAGTGAAGCTTTCTATTAACTTCCATAAAACTGCAAAAGTATCAAAGAAGCCTGTAAAAATATAGAGGAAAACTTTAGTGTGGCACCATGACTTTGAGAATCTATATTAAAATCCATGTAAATGAATGAGACCATTTACCAGCTGTGGGATCTTTAACAGATCACCTTTACCCCTCTAAGTTTTAGTTTTGCTCCCTCTAAACCACATTTAGCAAATGTTTTCTGTAAAGTACTATATAGTAAATATTTACGCTTTGCGATTCAAATGGTCTGTGGCAAAACTATTCAACTTTGTCATTTTAGTAAAAAGCTGGCATAGATATTACATAAACAAATGAATTTGGCTGGGTTCTAAAAAATAAGCAACAGATTGGATTTGACTTGTAAGCCACAGTTTGCCCATTTGTCCTCTCAACTAAAAAATTACCAGTGAGAACTGGCTATGTAAGATGAAGGAGTAGATCTACAGCACTAATCTGTAGCACAATAGAACCAATCTCTGAGAGACTTTCACTTAAGGGGCAAACTAAGTTGCTGATTAGTTAAGTTATAATCAGATAACATAAACAATAGCTAATGACAGAATAATAGAGGTAATTGATAAGATGTGTGATGTAAACCATTGATGCTGTATGAGTTTAGATGAAATAGGGAAAGCTATATGGAAGATTATAACATGAGCTGCAACTTTATGAAAAAAAAATTTGATGGGGGCGGGGATGCATTTCAGAGGTCAGGATTTGTAGTTATTAATAGTCTTGGGTTTGAATTCTAGCTCAATCACAAAGTTACTGGTGTGACTTTGGGCAACTTACTTTTGCTAAACAAGTTTACTCATAACATGGTTTTTTGTTTTATTTTAAGATTTATTTATTTATGCATACAGGCTGGGGTACAGACCAGAGGCATGGGGCGGCGAGAGGGTTCACCAGAGACAGAGTGGGGAGCAGAACAGGCCGATCGATGGAAACACGCTGCTGAGGGGAGCAGTGGGCAAAGCAGGAGAGATCTGCCTTGCCGTGTGGGAATCTCCCCCGCCGTGTTGATCTCGCGTTGCTGCTGCCGACAGCTCCATAACGCAGCGCCTACCCGCTGCGCCACCGGGGAGGCCCTATAACATATGGTTTTTAGTAACTGTCCTCATAAATATTTTGAGTGAAAGAGTTATTACTGATAATAGTAACAAGTCACATGAATTTGTAAATTGATCAGGATATTTATTGAAACCAAGACTCCTTCACAAAAAATATTAGATAGCTAGTGTTGTGCAGAGAATTAAACTATTATGATGTGATGAAGAGTGACTGGTACTTCAGATTGGGCCATCAGGGGAGACCTCTCTGAGCAAATGAATTTAAACTGAGACATGAAGGAAGCCTCCCACCTGCTAAGATCAGTGGAGATCTTCGTATCTAAAAGAAACAGAAAAAGGTCCAATGTGACTGCAATATAGCAGGAGAGTGTTCCGATGTGAAATCTGGGACATAGGCAAGAGTCAGATCATGAAGACCTTTGTAAATCAGGGCAAAAGAGTTGGATGTTATTTTATGTTCAAGGGGGAAATACCATTGAATTTTTTAGGCAGGAGAGTGACACGGTCAGGTTTGTATTTTTTAAATACCTCGGGTTGCTGTGTGGAGAAGAGATTGTCGCTGGAGTTAAGGATAGAAGCAGGAAGAGCAGTTAGGTTGTCACAGTAGTCCAGGTAGGAGAGAATGTACCTTAGACTAGGATGATTGTAAGCAATGAAAAGAAGTGGATACATTTGAGTTATGTTTTGGAAGTAAGGTTGATGGAATTTGCTAGCAGATTACTTGTGAAGGAATAAGGGGAAGAGGGCGCTATCTTAGATAATGACCTAGATTTGGGGGCTGAGCAATCAGATAAATGGTAGTTTACTGAGATGGAAAAAACTGAGAGAACAGGTTTTAACAGAAATTAAGTTCTGTTGGAGATGTTACATTTTGAGATAGAAACCATTGTATTAGTCAGAATTCTGCAAGAAATAGATGCCAAATGTGACTGATTTAAGCAGAAAAATTCCTTATTGACACAACTTTTGATACCTCACACAGTCACCAGTTGTCTAGCAAGCTTGGAAAATGGACTGTTCCAAAGGGAGACTAGGGACTCAGAGTCACACTGCAGAACCAATCTGAAGAGGACACTGATGTTACTTTCTTCTCTGTGGGATGCAGGAGGTTGCACTTCTAATACTCATGCCACTAGCACCTGCAGAATTAATTCTCACTGCCCTGCTTCTTTGAGTAATTTACTATTAGAGTTCCACAGTGGGTGCATCTGATTGAGTTAGGACATGGGGCTAGCTGCTGGGGGTGCTGCGGAAGCAAATATCTGACTTTTTCAGTTTCTCAAATGAGATGTGGTCTCTCATAAGACTCACATGATGTGAAATTCCCTAAAAATCTTCTGAAAGAAGATTCCAGTACTGGGAAGCAAAAATCATGCATAAGATGTAAACAACAAAGAGACACTCTAGACATCCATGTGGAGTGACAAGTATGTCAAATAGGCAACTGGATATATGAGTCCGGAGTTCTAGGGAGAGGTCAGGGGTAAGAACATTGATGTGGAAATAGCAGGCACATAGTGTTGAATGCTTTGACAGGGTGCATGTAGAGAAGAGAAAGGTGCCCAGAGTCAGCAGGGAAGGGAGAGCCAGACAGCAAAAGAGGCTGAGGAGAACAGACCATTGAAGTAGGAAAGTGGTGTCTCAAAATCCAGGAGAAGAAAAGTGTTTCAAGTAAGGAGTGGTCAACTGTGTCCACTGCTGCTGAGAGCCCAATCAAGGTGAGATGTCATAGAAAAGATGAAGACACAGGTGGCAGTGCCTTACATTTGCATAGGACATTTTTGATTTTCAGAGTTCTTAAATACTTAATATCTCACATGGGAATAGTTAATACATTCAGTAAGCAAGCTTTATTATACCTATACTACATACCAGGCACAGAGATACAAAAAGTTTACATATTGCGCAGCAACTCTTAAACTTTACTGAGTATAAGAATTTCCTAAAGAGCTTGTTAAAAGACAGATTCTTGAGGCAGCTCTCCTGCCTGCCTGTGACTACACAGTTGTCTCTCTTTTTTTCTTTCTCCTTTTCCTAATAAGCCTGTCCTTTTAAAATGTAAAAAAAAAAAAAGAAGAAAGAAAAGACATTCTTGGGACTCCAGTCCCAGGAATTCTGACTTAGTAGATGCTTCTAGTGTTTACTTCTAATAAACGCCCCAAGTGATTTTTAGTTATAGGTATTCCTTGGGCTACTCTTTGAGTACTCTTGGATCAGTGGGAGATACTAAGATATTAATTTATCTTTATTTATATGCATATCATCTGCATACTTCCATGAATAACTTCAGGCAACTTCTGAGATATCTTAATTAGTTTAAAAACTAGAATGGGGGTAGGGGGAGGATAGGGCACAAAATGGAGTAGAAAAGGACACAAGGGACCACAGAGATGGATCACTGGTGAATTGGTGGTGGGTTACCCAAGGGAAATACAAAATGTAAAAGATATAAATAACAGTAAAAATATATATTTAAAAAAAATAATAGTTGCAGATTTGAATTTTGCTAAGAAATGATGATAATAAAATTATTGTCATGACCAAAAAATAATAATAATAAATAAATAAAAATTAGAATTAGAGAAGATGGAAATGAGCTAGAAGTGTAAGAGCTCAGAATGATACATAGCAACACTTACTGACTCTTCCTGGCAAACACCAAAAAGGTAACTAGATAAATAGGTAATTAAATAAATGTTATTTATCAAGGCCTTTAGGCTTTTTCTAAAGGCTTTTATATTCTAAATATACTGCTATGTTTTTCATTTGAAATGTGAGTAGGTACAAAATTCCTATTTTCTATGAGAGAGCTGTAATTTCTCAAGAGAAATGTTTTTTTAAAAAATTATAATAGTGCCTCCCTGATGGCTCAGTGTTATAAGCGCTACACTGTGGAGCTGTCAACAGCGGCGATGTGCCCCAGCCGAAGAGATTCCCACATGGCATGGCAGACCTCTCCTGCTTCCCCCACTGCTCCCCTCAGCAGTGTATTTCCATCAATTTGCCTGTTCTGCTCCCCACTCTATCTGTGGTTAACCCTCTCGTTGCCCCATGCCTCTGGCCTGTACACCAGCTTGTATGCATAAATAAATAAATCTTTAAAAAAAGAAAAAGAATGCCACTTGGGAGATCTGGCATTCTTAAAAAAAAAAAGTATAAGTAATAATAGTTTAGATAGATCAAACAGTATTACAAATTAGATTTCTTAATGTAGTCCTTAATCCAATCCAGTGATCTGGATATTGGCCTTTACTAAACAGGAATGTCAAGTTTCTGACTGATAAATTTACACAACTAATATATGGCAGAGCTAAGATTTGAACCCCAAGTCTGTTCTTAACCAATAAATTGTAGAGTATTTAGAAAAATACAAGGAAGAAAATAAAAATCAACCATAGTTCAGCTTCTGCTAACTACTGTTTAAAACTTAACTCTTTTCTCCAGTCTTTTTAAAAGAACTTTAATTCTTTTTCTGATTATAGAAATAAACTTATTTTAAAAGCTTTGGGGAAAAGAAAAGTATAAAAGGGAACAAAAATACATAGTTTTAGAACTCAGCAATGAACACGTCAATATTCTGACGTATTCATAGACTCGTGTTTATGCTTTCCTATTTACATGTAACTTTTTTTCATGACAGTAATGGAATGTTACATATATGAAGTATTATAGCCTCATATATTTGTCAACTTTTTCCTGTGAAAATTTTTGGAAAGTATAATAATTTTTTTCTGACTGCTTAAAATTCCATTTCAAGCTTTATCATAATTTAATCCTTCCACTGCTATTGCTTATGTAAGTTTTACTTTTTTACTTATTGTTATAAAATTGCAATGAGCATAAATACGTGTTGGCAAGACTGAACTAGACACTCCATTGTTAGTGGTGATTTTTGTTGTTATAATTTTCATCAAGTACTAAACAACTTGAACATGTAAATGTTCTTTTTAGTAATTCATTTTCTAGGAGTCTCTGAAAGGACCCCAGACTTTTTAATTATTTTCCATGCTTTGAACTATCTTTTTCTTAGGATCTAAACGCTCTTCCCATAGCAATGCTTACTTTTATGGCTTCTTCAAGAACAAGAGAATAGTTTTGTTTGACACACTACTAGAAGAGTATTCTGTACTAAACAAAGACACCCAGGAGGAATCTGGCATGGAACCCCACAATGATGGAGAAGGGGACAATGAAGAAGTAAAAGCCAAAGTTAAAGTGAGTTCTTTTTTCCCTAAGAGATTTTGACTTAGTTTTTATAAATAGTTCCTTTAGCAACTCAATATCAATTTCTATGTAGTGAGTGTTAAATTCAGAAAGACTGAACATAAAGAAAGTAAAGCACCATGGCCCTTTTATGATTCTGGCATTTGGGAGATTATCGCTATTATTACCAGCTACCTAACAACCTTGTAAGATTTTCCAAAATGTACATAATAAGACTAGCAGCATAAATTAGAAAATTTTAGGATTGTAAGCAATCTTTAATATAGGGACATTATATGTATCCCTGGTAAGTTTCTGATCAAAGTCCCACAAGCAGGATAAAGAGGAGAGAAACACCTAATTTTTAACTTCATTGAGCTGTAGAATTATACTCTGACAATGGAGAGGCATGGCTTTGAGTCCTAGTTCTGTCATTTAGTAGCTGTGTGACCTTGGGTACATTATGTCATTTGTTTTAAAAAATGTTTATAAAATGTTACACTCTGTGCTGAGATACTTTCTTTGGCATTAAGAATAAAAAAAAATAAAGAGGCAGACCTTGTGTTTAAGATGCTTATAGTCTGAAGAGGAGAAAGTCATACAATTAGAGTACAATATACTTGCTACAGTGAAGCTATCTATATATACTGGATACAGTGAGAGCACAAAAGAAGATATTTCTTAAATCTAATAGTTTGAGAAAACTTTTTCTGAATCCTTTCCTAAATGAGGTTAGGTTATGCTGCTAATTATCAAGCAGTTAAGTGAGAGTAAAGAGTGTATGCCTGTGGCAGAAGTTCAGGAAACTGATTTATCCACCTGCTACTGATCACCCACGCACAACTCAGTGGTGGGTACAAAGGTAGTGTTAAGTCTGGGTGATGTAGAGAAGATGAAGCATTTCATTTTTAACAAATTTAAAGAAGCAAACTAAAGTTTTATAGGAGAATCCATAGTTTATACTGGGGAGCAATATAAACTTAATAGCCTAAAGGACTACTATGTTATATAAAATGAGGCTAATTACCTGCCTTATAATAGTGAAGATTAACGAACTGTATGTCAAATACCTAATATTGATATAGGTTTGGTATATTGACCATTAAGGAGTAGAGGATATTCTAGTTAGTATTAGTAAACAAAACAGCCATGTTTTTGCTTATTACTAAAAAAATTGAAATTTTAATAAACATCAATAGCAAATCAATATCCCAGCTAACCATAAATAGCTTACATTTCATTTTTCTAATCTTTCTAAACTCTCATTTTCTTCATCATTCTCTTCTTATTGGATAGGGTTTTTTACTTTTTGCCATTAAAGCTATTTTTGCAATGAATATCCTTGAATGTAATTCTTTAGTTGGACATCTTAATTTTTTCTTAGGATTAAATGTCTACTAATTAGTGCTTTAATTTGTTACTCCTTTTTAATGGCCATGCCCTGAAGGTAAAGGTACTTGTGTATCTCTTAGCCATTTAAGGAACTAGGTTAGTTATCTCATTCTTTTTTTTCTCTACCAAATGTAGTCTGACCTAAATTCCAATATTTAAAAGGAAAAGAGATAATAAAAGAGATAATAAAAGGAAAAGAGATGTAAATAGCATCTGGCAAATTGCTTTAATATATCTTTCTTTTTCATGCATCTATTCAGCCTCTCTTTAAATGGTGATTTTCTTTTTTTTTTTTTTTTTTTTTTTTTAAAAGATTTATTTTTTATTTATACATACAAGCTGGGGCACAGGCCAGAGGCGTGGGGCAGCGAGAGGGCTCACCAGAGACAGAGTGGGGAGCGGAACAGGCAGTTCAGAAATACACTGCTGAGGGGAGCAGCGGGCAAGGCAGGAGAGGTCTGCCACGCCATGTGGGACTCTCCCTGGCCGGGCGTCGAACTCGCGTCACCGCTGCCGACAGCTCCACAGCGCAGCACTCAACCGCCGCGCCACCAGGGAGGCCCTAAATGGTGATTTTCTGTTTAAAAAGAGGATTTGGTGAAGGAAGGGGAAAGTGGTAAAGCATTTAGATTCTAATAAATCTTGTTGCCTGTGTTCCAATTAGGGTCCATCTTTCTAAGTTATAATAAAGCAAATCAATTCCATGTTCACCTGTTTTTTTGTACTTCACCCTTTTAAGTAATTGAGTTTATTTCAAAATTTGCAGCCTTTCTAGGATATATCTAATTATTTGTTGCAGGGTACTTTATGTGTCAGTAGATCAAACTTGCTTACTATTTTGTTCAAATCTTTATATATATTTATTGGGAGTTAACATCTTCTACTATGATAGATTTCAAAGATTTTTTAATTTAAATATCTTAATTTTGAATTAATATATTCTGAGGCAGTGATATTATATACTTGTAAATTTAGAATTAAAATATCCTGGTAAATTGAACCTGTTTTCATGCTGTTGTGACCTTTTTTATTTATGCTTTTTGCCTTTAAGTCGATTTTGTCTGATATTAATATAGATACACCAACTTTCTTTTGGTTAATGTTTGCTAGATGTCATCCTTTTACTTAATAATAATATTGAGAGTGGGGCCTCCCTGGTGGTGCAGCGGGTTAAGTCGCAGCACTATGAAGCTATCTAGAGCCACTGCAGCGCGAGTTCAATACGCAGCCAGGTTGCTTACCACATATTGCAGCAGACCTCTCCTACCTCACCTGCTGCTCCCCTCAGCAGTGTATTTCAGTCCATCTGCCTGTTCTTCTCCCCACTCTGTCTCTGGTGAATCCTCTCACTGCCCCACACCTCTTGCCTACATCCCAGCTTGTATGTATAAATAAATAAATCTTTTAAAAATATCTTGAGATAAAATTCACCATTTTTAAATGTACAATTCAGTAGTTTTTATTATATTCATAATCTCATGTAGCCATCACCGCTATCTTTTGTCCTTTTGCTGTCCTTATGTTTTCAATGTCGTGGAATTAGCATTTAGATGGATTTTGTTGTTACAGTTGTTTTAATGAATACAAACTGGCCATCGCTATGTTTGTTTTTTAAAATGATTTATTTTTATTTATTTATGCATGCAAAAACTTGGGTGTAGGCCAGAGGTGGGAGTGGGGGTGAGAAGATTCACCAGAGACAGAGTGGGGAGCAGGACAGATAGATCCACTGAAACACACTACTGAGGGGACTGTGGGTGAGACCGGAGAGGTCTGCTGCACCATGTGGGTCAGCTCCCTGGTTGGGGAACAAACTCATACCACAGTGGCTGGCAGTAGCTTGATAGTGCTGAGACTTTTCAGCCCTGCGCCACCAGGGAGGTCCTCCCAGTTCTTATTTTAGCCGCCATCCTCATTTCCCCCAGCTCCTAAAGTATTTAGTGCTATTAGTTCCCAAGCTCTTTGAAGACTCTGGAGTATAAATCAGGCTGGTTCTGTTTCCTCCACTCTTGGCTTGAGAGTCATCTTTCTTTAGTCTGCTTAGTCTGTTATCTTTTGTCCTTGAAGTGATTTCAGAGAATGTTCGTTAAGTGAATGAATAGTTTTTCATAAAAATCTGATTATCTTCTTAAGTTAGATTCTAAGAAAGGCTCTTACTAGGTTAAACTATATAAACTTTTTGAAAATTCAAAAAAAATTTTTTTTGTGTTAACATTGGTTTACATTACTGTATTAATAATTTATTTTCAATTTGTTCTTTGATTCAGAATAAGAAACAAGGATGTAAGAATGAGGAGGTGCTTGCTGTACTAGGTCATGAACTGGGGCATTGGAAGTTGGGACACACAGTCAAAAATATCATTATTAGCCAGGTGAGTTTGAAGTATCAGTTCTCTTTTTAGGACATGATGATCAAATTGGAAGTATGGCAGACGTGAGAGAGAGGTTAAGACACAATTTATAGTCAAGCTGCCTATCTTCCCAACATTGCTTTCTAAATTACTACCTGTGTGACCTTAGCCAAGTTCATGAACCTGCATGTACCGTGTTGAATTCCCTTATTGAATGATAATTAATCATAGGACAGATGTAAAAATTAAATGAATTAATACATTGTAAGAGTTTGGAGTAGTATCTGAAATGTCTTAAGTACTACATAAATGTTTATTGTTATCATCATCATCCATGATCTTCATAGAAACCAAGAAGATCAAAAGAAGTGACCCTCAATAAGTTGAACATTTTAAAGATTTATTTATTTATGCATGCAAGCTGGGTTATAGGCCAGAGGCATGGGGCGGTAAGAGGGTTCACCAGAGACAGAGTAGGGAGCAGAACAGGCAGATGGACGAAAATACACTGCTGAGGGGAGCAGCGGGTGAGGCAGGAGAGGTCTGCCACGCCATGTGGGAATCTCCCCGGCTGAGTGTCAAACTTGCGCCACCGCTGCGGATAGCTCACAGCGCAGCGCTTAACTGCGCCACCAGAGAGGCTCTCGATAAGTTGGACATTAAAATGATCTTTTAAAAACATCTTTTTCTGATTTGAAAGTCATTATACATCCTTTGAAAAGCAGTTGGGAAATATAATAAATAACAAAGAGGAAAGTAACAGTTCCTTTAACATTCTTCCACAGTAATCGTGCCTTTAAACCAACAGTGACCAGTTTTCAGGCTTCAAGTGAAATACACTGTACCTTGTTGACTGCTTCTGAGTATATGTGACTGTAATTAAGTCTTAAGTGGGTTTTAAAATTAATTCCTTGTCTTGAAACTATGTTGTTTGATTATGTATCAGTAAGACATTAATAAATTAAAATCCAAGTTCAGTATAAGTATTCGGTCTAATAAGGAAAGTCACTTCTCTTTAATGAGGAAGGGGTTCAGTGCACTCTTGTGCTTTGAGCTCCATTCTAAACTGGCAGCTTTTTGAGTCATCTGTAAATAGTTTGGAACAGCACTGTTAAAAATGGTATAAATGGCCTCTAAGACCCTAATCTGCGAAGGAAAAAAAAAGTGGTGTTTGTTTTCCAACTTTACTCCAGGGGTTTTATTTTGCTGTAGAATTTTGACACACACACACATCCCTTCCTCCCTCCGCCCCCCTCGCCCTGCCCTGCCCATTTATTGTTAGAGATAGAGCTTCAGTTTCCTTGGGCCTTTCTAACTCTTCAGTGTAATTCCTAAAGAGAATTCAAAGGAAGCCTGTTTCTTTGGAGCTTCCACGTCAAGGTCAGGTGGAAGACCTTTTGCTTGCGCATGGTTTAGTGCAAAGGAAGCCAGCATCCATTTGGCCCTTTCTTACAGAAAGAATATAATCTCGCTATTGACCACTTTAAATCCTCCATCATAGGACACTCCATTTAAGCCTATCCTTATTGAAAACTGTACAGTTTATATATTCTGGGAAATCTGATATTCCTTTCCAAAATAAAAGTGAAACAAAGTACCTAAGTAACTCTTTCATCATCTCACAAGCTCTAAAATTATACCATGGTGTCCTGTTCTGCTTTCTTGGTACTTCTGATCCCATGGTGACAGCACCTTGATAATGACTTAGAATTTTTTTACTTATTTTCTAGATGAATTCTTTCCTGTGTTTTTTCCTGTTTGCTGCATTAATTGGTCGAAAGGAGCTTTTTGTTGCATTTGGTTTTTATGACAGCCAGCCCACCTTAATTGGACTATTGATCATCTTCCAATTTATTTTTTCACCTTACAATGAGGTAATGTATAGTTTTTTTTTTTAAAGATTTATTTATTTATGCATACAAGCTGGGGTACAGGCCACAGCTTGGGGTGTGGGGTGGCGAGAGGGTTCACCAGAGACAGAGTGGGGAGCAGAACAGGCACTGTGGAGGGGAGCAGCGGGTAAGGCAGGAGAGGACTGCCACGCCATGTGGGAATCTCCCCGGCCCGGGCGTCGAACTTGTGTCGCTGCTGCTGACAGCTCCACAGTGCAGCGCTTAACTGCTGCGCCACCACGGAGGCCCTGGTAATGTACAGTCTTTAGTGTAATAATATTTCATAAATACCCCTGCCTGCTTCAAATCTCGAGCCTATTAGGTAGTTAAAAAAGAAGTAAAACTGTATAGTTTTTTTTTTAAAGATTTATTTATGCATATAAGAGTTGGGGTGTAGGCCAGAGGTATGGGGGTGGTGAGAGGATTCACCAGAGGCAGAGCAGGGAGCAGAACAGGCAGATTGATTGAAACACACTGCTGAGGGAATGCAGCAGGCGACACAGGAGAGGTCTGCTGTGCCATGTGGGAAGCTCCCTGGCCGGGGATCGAACTCATGCTGCTGTTGCTGCGGATAGCTTCATAAGCTGAGACTTAACCCCTTGCGCTACCGGGGAGACTCCTAAAACTGTATAGTTTTAACAAGTAGATGAAACAAAGTCTTTTAGTCCTTGGTTTACTTGCCAGTACAAGAAAGCAGCAGAAAACCCAATCCCAAATAAACAAATATTTGCATACCATTAGAGGGAAAGTGAAGGGTTAGATTATAGTGGTGAAAACCTTGAAGAACACATACCTCGGAGACTTGATAGACAGAAATGAACTGGAATGTTATGTTCTAGATCACATTTTCACCAGTGCTTCTGTGTGTGAGGTGACAAAGGAAATACTAATTGAGTGTATGTGTGACCTGGTAAGGGAGGTTGTATGCTCCTGTTCATCTGGTTGTGTTCTTTGACCACTTGCTGCAGTGACTCATATCCGAACTGGGCATATAATGGTAAATGAAGCCCTCTGCTCTGTGGTTGCTCGGGGGGACTTTGTACATGTGATAAGACATGGATTAATGAAACTATTAACAAATCTGATAATGGCAAGCTATGATATTTAATATGTCTTGCAAATTTAGTCAAGTAATAGTATTGGGTATCTTGAGATATCTCCATTCGGATACCTTTCTTGGGACAGATTTGTAGAATTAAGATTTTAAGATAAGTTAAATGAATTCTAATTCTTCATAAAAAGAGGAGAAGGGGATCTATTCACTAGGGAAAAAATGGAGAGGAATAGATTGTATTTGTATATCATTGGGCACATAAACAGATTTTTCAGCAAACTGACTTTTATTATAGTTAAACTCTAAATGTTTTATTTTTTTATTGAAAATATTTATTAGCTGTCTTGTATAGTTTTGTTACTGCTTAAAGAGGTTACAGAACACCTTATAGTGATGTTGTCTTTTCTGTCTTCTGTCACAATTCAAAAATGCCTTGAGGAGACTGAGCTATGCCGAGACTGCTCTACTTTTTAAGTGGTTGTGCTATTTATTCAACTGCTTTTCTTGTGTCTTCCTTCACTGTCCAGCTGATAATCCTTGCTATATCAGTGTGACTTTTCTGTTGCAGTCATCATCTCTTTCTAATTTATAAGTAACCATAGACTGGGAAATCAGGTAACTCATTAAATAAGAGTTACTAGATCTGAGTGAAAAGGTCATATTATAAGTAAAGGTGTGAAAAATATAGTATTTATACTTTGTGGCATCTAAGTTGACTTGTTTGTTTCTTTGTATTGAATGGTCGAGTTCACTTTAAAAAAAGTCTACATAAATGTGTAGGGTATTATTGTAGTTCGAACTGTGATTTGTTTATAGAGATATTAGCAACTGTTTTAAAAATCTTGGCGAGCCCAGGAGATTTGTTTCAAGAAGACTCGATATTTAAACAAAAATACTTACGTGTCATGTCATTATTTAAGAGGTCATGGTAGGAAAGGTATTTTCCCAAGGAAAATGGAAAATTTGCCTTTATATTAAGAATTTTGAAGCCTACAGCAGTCAGATAGGTGCAGGTTAGTATCTATTGATGGTTTTATTTATGGGTTATAGTGAGATTCAAAGAACCATTTGCATGGGGTACTTAAAATCATGAGAGAGACATCAGTTAATGGTTCTATTTCAAAAAAGTATATTTAAGATTTGGAAAGAAATTTCATTAGCTTTGAACATATCTAACAAAGTATCAGGAACTCCCAAACTTAATTTGAAGCTGAGTTTGCTAGTGTCAATAAGAGATAAGAATGAGAGAGTTTTAATACTTTTTGTTTTAATTTTGACATCATGCCAGCCAACTTGCAAACACTTCAGTATGCTAAGAAATTACTTTTCTCTTAGAAATTTATGTTTTCAAATGAAATTGTCCCCTTCATAGTCATTATCATTGCAGACTGGGTATTTATTCTGGTGATGCTGCCGTATCTCAAACCACTTTAGGAAATTCAATTTTGAGATTGTCAGTAGAAGCTGTCACATATTTTTTAGAATATTCTAGTGAAGACTATCCTTTAAAAGGTGGATAGGTGACCAAGAATGTTAAAAAAAAAAAAAAAAGTCTGCCTATAAATTACCATGTCTTAACGCAGATTCTGAGGAAGGTGGTACGTAGGCTCTAGAGTCACCAAGTATTTTGGCACCACCAGAGTCGAATTGTATGGCCTTCCAAATGAACGTTATCTAGCATTTCTGAACTTCACCTTCCTCATCTAAAAAATAGGAGTGAGAGTAA
Source organism: Scalopus aquaticus (assembly GCA_004024925.1). Lineage (NCBI taxonomy): Eukaryota > Metazoa > Chordata > Mammalia > Eulipotyphla > Talpidae > Scalopus > Scalopus aquaticus. The sequence goes on along the minus strand of PVIJ01001163.1, from coordinate 10,934 downwards.
TTACCTTGTAGGAGTGTTGGGGAATATGTGAAGTGACTCATCCAACCTGAAACATTCCCCAAAACTTGTATTTTTTGGTAACATTAACATTCATTTGGATATACCTGTTTCTGATCTGTTTGGGGGAAAGTAGTCGATTTGTAATATTTCCCACGCCCTCGATCCTCTACATATTGAGGATCTTTTTTTTTCTTAAAGATTTATTTATTTATGCATAAAAGCTGGGGTGTAGACCAGAGGTGTGGGCGGGTGAGAGGATTCACGAGAGACAGAGTGGGGAGCAGAACAGGCAGATCGACTGAAGTACACTGCTGAGGGGAGCAGCAGGCAAGACAGGAGAGGTCTGACGCACCCTGTGTGAATCTCCCTGGCTGGGTATTGAACTCGTGCTGTAGTGGCTCTGGATAACTTCATAGTGCCGCGACTTAACCCGTTGTGCCACCAGGGAGGCCCCGAGGATCTTTCTTTTGACTTACTCTTGTCTTATTCTGAACTTCTTTGACAATCTTAGCTTGTGAAACCTTCAGTGACAGTAAAAAGATTGGCAATGATTAAAACTTTTTTACTTATTTTTTCAGGTTCTTTCTTTTTGCCTAACAGTCCTAAGCCGCAGGTTTGAGTTTCAAGCTGATGCTTTTGCCAAAAAACTTGGGAAGGCAAAAGACTTATATTCTGCTTTAATCAAGCTAAACAAAGATAACTTGGGATTCCCTGTTTCTGACTGGCTGTTTTCAATGTGGCATTATTCTCATCCTCCACTGCTAGAGAGACTTCAAGCTTTGAAGAATTCAAAACAAGACTGAGTTGCCCAAGGTCTGCAACTAAAAACATTTTTGATTATTTCTGTCCTGGCAGCATGTTCCGGCTCTTGATGTTTTTAAATGTTTTGTCTTTTTTTTTAAAGAAAAATTATTAAGTACGGAAAAGTCCAGATTCAAATATGTTTAAGATCTCATTTCAAAAATGATTTTAATACTCCATTTCTTAAAGGAGACATTAGTGAAATTTTGAGGCTTAATGTTTAAAGGCATAGTTTTATCCCTAACATGTAATTTACCATCAACTTGTAAAGTTATCTGAGAAAATATAGAACCTGTTTTATTGACATGCTTACGTGGAATCTGCATATAATTTGTTTGGGGGCGTATGTTTAAAAGAGGGAACACTGCCTTCTTAGTCCTCTCTGTAAGGCAGCAACAAGTGGTCTTGAATCATTGTGCCTCTACCTTCATTGTGACTTGTTTTTACTTTTATGCTGTTAGGATTTTACCTGGCTAATCAGTGTTTTAAGTAAGGAAGAAAGGTAATAATTGGTAAGACTGATATTATTTCAACAGTTGTTCAAATATGCTCTGTGTTCACTGAAGCTTCTCCACACTTTCTTGCCATACTCTGATCAAGGGTTTTCAGTAGTGCTCTGAAATTAGAAATTATGTATAGAATGTTTTAATTCTTTCGGTTTCGTTTTTGCTCTTTTAGACAATCTCAGTCTTTACCTTTCCACCTGGTGGGAATGATCCAACTAGGGGTAAACTAGTATTTTTCAAATCATTCAGCTTTTTCTGATTGATCTTTTATCCAATGAATAGTACATCCATTCACTTAGCAGTAATTGCCATCTTGAACAGATTGTGCTATTTTAAAAGTGGCTTAATGTGGAAAGAAGAAGAAATGAAATTTTAAGAGACATAAGAGTAAATACTGATGATTCTATAATATATTACAGGAAAAAATATAGTTTTCTATCACTTTCAGGACAGAAGAGGTTTTTTTTATTTTTGTAATTTTCATTAGTAAGTCATAACTACTGTTTTATCAGATCCAATTCCATTTTTGAAAATTGTATTTCTTGATATGAAAATAATTTTTATTTTCCAAGCAAATGTCATTAAAGATTTCTTTTCCAGTTTTGAAGCTGTGTGTTTGACTGCTTCAAATCACTGTCCACTTTCTGAATGAGGCCTTACTTTGTGCCTGGGGCTTGTACCTACTGGTCATGTTTATCTACTGGGTATTTATTCCAAAGTGGGATCAACTGTATGCCCCTGGTATCTGCCAGAAAGTATTTTGCTCAGCTGATATTTGGGTGATGTGATGTCTTTTCATGGAATACACTAAAAATACAGATCTAGTTTAGTAATGCATTATTTATTTTCATAAGGCTAAAGAGGAGCAGTCCTGTGGTTTTATCCAGCATCCTTTATCTGTGAAGTCATGCTGTGGTAACTGCCTTTCCTTCCTTTTGTGCCTTTAAATACAAATTTTGGTTTAGCACAACTGAAACATTAAAAATTGCCAATGCAGATTGATGTACTTTGTCTTAATTTGATAAAATGTGTGTGTTGTTACCTAGATGTATGTGTATCACCTTAGAGAAACTGAGTTGAGAGGTATGAAGAACGGCCCTAATGCTGAGTGAAGTCAGCACCATCACCATGGCTCACGTGCAGGGTCCTCTTCAGTGCAACTCAGAGGATGGCCAGTTCTTGCTGATGTTTCCTCAGAAGCCTCATTTGGAACCATTTCTTCTCCATTTCATATCTTCAAATTGTCTTGGTTTGCTTCAGCTGCCTCTTTTGGTCTTCCTTTTTGTGGCACCAGAAGTAGACTTTTAATATATGATTGCTTTGACCTGTTCATCTACAGTTCGTGGCACAGGGTTGGACAGAGGATATTGGAAAGTTCCTGAGGTATTGAGAAATCAGGGAAGAGGCCAAACAAGGAAGGAAAGGGGTGGCATTCTGTACCCTAATACTGGCAGATATGCACAGGGCAAAACCAAGTAGAGCAAGGCCTCAGGTAAAAATAGCATAACCTTAGCAGGGTGGCTTTCTGAATCTAAGGCAGAGTCTGTGTGTGTGTGTATACTCCACTTATCTGGCGTGGCCCTTTGTTGAAGTTTGGGAACTCTTAGTAAATTCTCTCTCTGTTTATGATAGTAGTAGAATACGTTTATGTTCTCTCACCCCTAAGCACTTACGTAACACTTCTCTCACTGAGGAAGCCGCCTTCTACTTGGTCTTTTTTCGTCAATCCTTTGGTACTTTTGTACATATATATTTTATGTAACTTGGACTGTTTTGAGTGCTTTATCATGAATAGCAGAAAGTTTATTAAGTACTACTGAGAGCCTCAGATTTCTCCCAGGTGCTGTACAAAGAAAATTACAAAGAACTTGTATTCAAAAATTTATCATTTAAGACTGCAGTGATATGAGCATATAATTTGTGTTAGGTTCAGTACAGTTTGGTGGGAGGGCAACATAATCCATTGTGAGCCAGTGGGGCTAATGGCTGCATTATTATCCAGGATGGTTTCTAGGGAGGAGGACTTCCTGAACAACTTGACCAGAAAAAGATACGAATATACACCCATGATATCTAAAAACCTCTGAAACCATACTGACCACCCCAGTGAGCAGGATGAAGTTGGCATCTCAGGTAACAGTCTCTACTTTGAGTCAGAACACCCCCCCCCCCCCAGCTCTCTGGATGATGGTTGGGAGGAGGGACCGTATGACTTAAGATCCAGGACTCTGGAATCTAATTATTGATAGTAAGACCTTGGGTAAGAAACTTGACTGAGCCTTTTATTTCTCCATTTGTTACTTTGTCAGCACAAACTGAGCCCCCACTCTGCTCTGGGTACTGGGGAATATATTAGTAATAAAATGATACAAACTCCCCCAATCTCCTTACATTCTATTATGGGGGTAGATTATTAAAATACATAAGTAGATGTGCCTTGGAGAAAAAGGAAGGTCTCAGATGGTTCTAAGGGGGAAGGAGAGAGTGGGAATTGCCATCGAAGTGGGTGGGGTCATAGAAGGCATCAGTGAAGTCATGTTTGAACAAAGACCTGAAGGAAGTGAGTAGGTGACTAAGCAGGTGTCTAAGGGAAGAACTTTCCAGGAAGAGGGAACAAGCCTGCTGTACTGGAGAAACACCAAAAGGCCAGAGTGACTGGAATAGGGGAGGGGAATGCTAAGAAGTGGGAAGTAAAAGTCAGTGGGGGTAAGCTTTTGACAGATTTTATAGGGTCTGTAGGCCATTTTAGGAACTTGGGCTTTCCTAGAATGCACTGGAAGCCACTGGAGGGCTTGGGGCCAGAGAGGGAGACATGATCTGATTTCGATTCTAGCGGGATCACTGGCTGTATTGAGGAGCAAGCTGTGGGTGGGTGTGAGGAAAGACGTGGAGTAGAGGATGACTTCAGCATACTTAGCTTAGTTAACTGAAAGGCTGGAGTTGCCAGTAATTACAGTGGAGAGGGAAGGTTAAGAGGGGCAAACCAGGAATTGTTTTGGACATGTTAAGTTTGAGCTGCCTACCATACACCTAAAGGGAAATGTTGAGTAGGAGTTAAGGGGAGAGGTGTAGGTTATGGAGGTGCAGAGGGAATTTAAAGCCGCAAAACTGATCATTAGAGGAAACGCCAGTGCCACGGCCAAGCCAGGCGGCACTTAGCTTTCAGGTACTTGCAGATGAGAAGCCAGCACGGGGGTCTGAAGGACAGTGTGGTGAGCCAGACCCAAGTTAGACAAAGCTTTCTTCCCATAGTGGAGTAACTAGGTGGAAGTGGGTTTGAGGGAGATTTTATTTTGTAGCATGATAAGTACAGTGTATTGCTGCTTCCCAGGGCTGGTTAAGAGTAGAATGAGACGTTCACAGGATGCTTAGCATAGTACCTGATAAGAATAAACTCGGTAGCCGGTCAGTAGTAGTAGTGGTGGTGGTGGTGGTGGTGGTAGTAGTAGTAGTAGTAGTAGTAGTAGTAGTAGTAATAGCTAATGATGATGATATTAACAATTCACCATAATTACTATTGTATAAATAAATACAAATACCCAAAGTGCCTGATCCAGCTGGTAGTTGGGGTGGAGAGGTTTGCCAGAAGACACAGAAAGAGTAAGTCTCAGTGAGACAAAGATGGACATGGGAACAGCACCAATAAAAACATGGGGGCATTTTAGGACTTGTGAAAAGTTAGGAATGAGAAATAAAGCTGGAGGGGAAGATGAACAGGGTCTAAGGATCTCATGTGCCGTTATAAAACTTAATGGGTATTATCCTTAATAATATAGCCATTCATTTAGCTAATACGTTCCTGTTAAATACAATACTTAATTGTACGCTAGGAGAGTACAGCAGTGAACAGAACAGACAAAACTCCTTGTCTTTAGAGTCTACGTTCTAGATGGGAAGTTGATATGGTATGAATGCATATTGCTAAACAAGCAAGTGAAGAGGTCAGCAAGATTGGAGATAAGGGATGGCGGTGAAGGCAGAAGTTAAGGATGATGTAGGCTTCAGGCCTGGGCACTGGGTAGATGGTAGAACTGAGATAGGGTAACCTGAAGAAGCAGGTTTTGGGGGCAATGACCAGTTTTGTAGAGGTTGGCTTTGAGGTGCTTATCAGATAGGGAATGTGGAAGGGGTGAAGGCACATTTCTCCTCATCCACCCAGAGTGAAATTCCCTGAGTTGATTATGATCTCATGAACAGCATGACAGACCCAGTAAGTAACCACAGCACCTGGCTCTGGGTCCTGTCACCAATGGAAGCCTTGTCCTGTTGATAGAAGTGAGCCTGCAGTTATCTTGGGACTCTTCCACCCCAACCAGCATCCTTTTGAGCAGCCTCTTGTCTCCTGCCACACTGCTCTGCGGCAGTGCTTACTTGTCAGACTTCATCAGTTTCTAGGCCCAGCCAGTGCCACCATGTCAGTGCCTCTTCAGAGAATGCCAAAATGACCAGCAGCCAATCAGAGCCAACAACTGCCTTGGTAGAAAAACACTAGCACTCTGGCTGAAAGCCCCTTTCACTGTTGGTTTTTGAGTGGTATGTGTTGGACACTGGCCATCTGGACTGGGAGATCAGTGGTTTGGTAAGTTACTGGAAACAAAATCCCATCCAGATGCCTGGAGCTCTGCCAGGGGCAGGTTTGGGACTTCGAGTCCTCTTAGGCCACTTCCTAGAGGAGAAGCTGCTGAACCTCCGGAAAGGGGCCACGCCACTCAAAACCAACAGAGAAAGGGGCGTTCAGCCAGAGCTCTGTTAGGCTTCCCAAATCCCCTTTTTCCAAATTGCAAACAGAGGAGTTCCTATTTTACTTTGTTGTGTTAGATTTTTGTCTCCCAAGGTTCAGTGTCAAGAGGCTGCTCCCCATTCTTGATGGTGGAGGACATACCCCAGATGCCCCAGGCCCTCTTGGAACATGCCTCAGCCACACACAAACTGAGAGCGCATCTCTTCCTAGCCTAGCGGTCGTGGGGTCTTCTCTGAGCATCCTGAACATACTCACTTTACAACTGCTGGCTCATCACCTGCTATGTGCCAGGCACTGTTCTGTTTTTTCAATTATTTTTTCCTTTTCAAATGATTTTTTTTTTCATATTTATTATTACTTTTATTTTAGTGAGAATAGTGAGAACATTTTAATCCTACCCTCTTGGAAATTTCAGTTATACAGTAGTGTGTGAGCAACCACAGTCATCAGGCTCCACATTAGGTCCTTGCTGGGTTTTATGTGCCGAGGACCAGAGCAGCAAATGATGCCCTAGTTTTTCTGCCCCGGTGGCACTTGTGTACATGTTAGAGGCTGTATGTTGAAGAGCAGTAAGTGCTAAGGAGGGGTATGTGGACCATCGGGGTACGGATAAGGTCATTTTTGAGTAAACTCCTGGAATGAGGTCACTGGCCATGATGCTATGTTGGGGGAAGAACATTCCAAGCAGAGGGCATAGCATGTGTCTGATGCAACATGTGTGAGTGTCAGCACATGGGCCAGCATGACTGGAGTGCAGTGTACCAGGGTCTGGGCATAGATACGAGGTCAGAGAGGCTGATGGGACACTTGTAGCTCACAGTAAGAATGTGGATTTTTTTCTGAGTGAAATTCACCCACCAGGAAGTTTTAGAAAGGCTACACCACAGTTCCCTAGGAATCAGTCCTTTTTCAGCCCCTTCAAATGCCTGAGTTGTGAGGAATGAGTGTAACTCTGCATGAGGTCTGTGAATCATCTTCCAGGGGGATGTAGTCTCACAGAGAGGGGCCAGGAGAGCGCCCAGGGCCTGCACATGAGAAACCTCAGAGAGTGGACCAGCTCTCCAAGCCCAAGTTTCAGGTACCAGGGCAAGTAAAGCAACCTAACCTAGGAAAGGGGGCCCTCCTGCCCACCAGGTGTGAATGCCTGAGAGCGTTCAGGCCCAGGCTTCTCTGCCTCCACCAAGCCCTGGATTCTCTACATTCTAGCAGCCACAACAGCAGGTGGGGCCTCCTGGGGGAACTGGGATGCTGTGATTCAGGATTTGCCAAAGCACTGAAGGCAAAGCTAACTTTGTGGGCTTCTGGGTTACCCCAACTTGTCCTTCCTGTCTGTCCCTGGATTGGGGTAGGCGTCTGAGATGGCACCCATGAGGAGTATGTCTGCATGTGTTGGGCGAGAGGTAGGACTAAGGGTTGTGAGAGTATCCTCTGTGCCTGCTGACCACTGATCACCCTACCCAGGCTGTGGAGCCCCAGCAACAACCTCCCACCCCAGTTAAGCCCAACAACTCACATCTTAATTTGTACCCAAGTTAGGGGCTTTTATTTACAGAAAGGCCTGGATGGATCTCAGGGGCTGGACAGAAAAGGTAATGTCAGAAAGAGATGGGAGATGGGTGTTTACATACTCAGATGGGAGAGAGGCAAGGAGGAAGTAGTGGGGCTGGCCCCCTCAGGGTAGTCCCTGTCAGCATTCACCCAGTAAGCCCAGGGGGTGAAATGGGATCAGAAGCTGGTGGAGAAGACTCAGTTCACCTGCCCCAAGGACACGATGACCAGTCGAAGATGGTGCGGATACTTGTTTTGGTGACATCCTAGGGTGCTCTGGGAAGGGAAGCCACCCCATTCTATTAAGAGTTTGGACTCTCGCAATACTTGCTGCTGTGTCTGTTGACCTCTCCTTTGCCCTCTCTGCCCTTCCCCCATGTTTTGAATTTCCTTTTCCTCAGAACTCCTAGGTCCTGGACAGAAAGTCCTGGGCTGAGGGTTGGGGTACTTGTCCACCCTTCGGGGACCTCATCCTTTTCTCCCAGGATGCCTGCTGGGCGCTCTCCTAGCCTGATGCTCATGGTCCCTTGATGGATCCAGGCTCCGTGAGGCGTGCAGAGGCATAGGCTGAGGCTCCAAGGCAGGCTGCAGGCTCACAGAAGCCTGGCAGTCCCACAGGGCCTGGCAGGCCAGGTCGGCCTGCCTCTCCTGGGGCCCCTGGGGCCCCTCGAGCTCCATCTTTGCCATTGATAGCCTGGCCAGGCCGACCAGGGAGTCCTGTGAAAGGGAGAATGTTTACTCATGAGCGCCTCTTCCTGTCTCAGTCCTAGGATTTGTTAAGTCCCATTTTCGGGTGGGGAAAATAAGGTCAAGGAAGAGGGACGAGGCACATGTGATTGCCCATTGCTCCTAACTCCCAACCGCTGAGTCTTAAGAGCAGATTTTGGCCCAAGCCAGAAAGTCCTCAAGAGTCCCAGCTGACACCCCAGTTTCCAGCGAGACCCCACCCTGGCAGATGTGTGGGCCCAAGTTGGCTGAGGGTGAAGCCTCCATGAAGGAGGCCCAGTTGTCTGTGGGTCATTAATCCCAGAGCAGAGGGTCAGAATGGCTGCTGGGCAGGGCCAAGGTCTTACCTGGGATCCCTGGGGGGCCCGGCATTCCCGGATGTCCACGTCCTGTGTCTCCCCGATCACCCTTCTCACCACGTTTCCCTACAAAGAAGGAACCTTTGTTTTTTAGACACTGTTTCAAAAAAATTTGGAAAATGTTCCTTTCCTACTTTATTTGCTACTTAATTTTTATTTTATTCCGGTGTTGTGCTAGTTTATAACGGCACAGTTGGAAATGATTGCATAACTGGTTAAATAAGGAAGGTCCAGAAAAAGGGTGGAAGACTATACAACCGACCAATTAAGCTCATAGGAAGCAGCTGACTAACAATGGCTCTTGTACAGCAGTACCAGGTGCCACGCCGTCTTCAGGACAATGTCATGAGGTTGGTGCTACTAATACCCCCATTATATAGATGACAAACCCAAGACCCAGGGCCATTAACAGATGATTTGTCCAAGATCCACAGGAGAAAGAGGCAGAGTGTGTCTAGAGCCTGCCTGCTTTATGACTTTGATTGTCTCCCCACTACAGAGATTTTTATGGGGTATCACTAAGTAAATATAAAACAAAAATATCCCCCCCACCCCATTCAAGTTACAAAATATAACATTCACTTCCATCAAGTCACTACTAGGAAAGTAAGCTCAGTGGTATCTTCTAGAAAATGTGACTGGGGGAACGGGGGAAGTGTTGGCACCTTGTCCTGGGCAGGGAAATGATGAAAGATAAAACGGGGAGCTGGGCAACCAATCTGCTAGCCTGAGACTCTGGGGCAGCCTTTGCCAAACCCCCCGGTGGCCCAGCCCCGCCCAAGACAGACCAGCACTCACCCTTGGGCCCTGTGTTGCCAATCTGGCCCACGGCGCCCACGATGCCAGGGATGCCCCGAGGGCCAGGGTGCCCGTGGAGTCCTTGCTTGCCTGGGTACCCAGGTGGCCCAGGGGGTCCTGGGAGGCCCATCATCCCAGTGGCACCCAGGGCCTCCCGCTTGGCGCTCACAGCCACCTCCGCCAGTTGCTCTGGAGGGAGGTAAGGAGACAGGTGTGTGGAATGGACGTCAGCTCACAGTAAAACTGGGGGAGGCAGAGCAGCCTAAAGGCCCCTGGTGTCTAGGGGTGCAGGTAGGGAAGTTCAACCTTCCTCTTCCTCAAGCCATTTTGCAGAAGTCAAAGGTCAGCTTTGATGGGGATGACCTAACCAACACCCCCTCCTTGGAGGCTGAGCTGGAATGAGCACCCAGGACCCCGGAGAGGTCCGGAAGAGGGGTGATGCCAGACAGACTGAGGCGGGGGCTGCTGGCTCTCCCTCACCTTGCATCATCTTCAGCACTACATCCTTGATGTGCTGGTCACTGGCATCCCGGCCCTGAAAGCCAAAATGTCTTTCTGGAGGACACTGTCCTGCTCTCATCCCCTCCTGCTAGAATTTTCTCACCACAAATATTTTCAGTTGCTGACTGAAATCCGTCCTGCTGTACCACCCCCATCCTCTCTGAGCAGGGGGGTCGGTGGGCTTGGCAATGCCCAGTCTGGAGGGAATAAGCAGCACCCCAAAGAGACTTCCAACCTGGGAAGGAGACACCCTCCTTCCCCGGGGACCAACTCACCGCCACTCCCTGTCTCCCAGGCTGTCCCGGCAGGCCTCGGTCTCCAGCCAGTCCTCGAGGGCCAGGGGGCCCAGGGTAGCCCTGCACCCCTGGGGCGCCCGCATCCCCGCTGGGGCCCGGGTAACCCGGCTCTCCGCGGACTCCTTGCTGCGGGGGCGAGTGGGTACAGAGCCAGGGTGAGAGGAAGAGGAAGCGGAGGAGGAGATACAGGGCGGCGGTTCAGGCACCCAGGTAAGGTGAGGGGTCGCGGGAGCAAGGGAAGGCAGTGTCGCAGGAGCTGGACTCACCTGGCCCTTGGGCCCTGGCTCGCCAGACTCCCCCTGCGGGCCCCAGAAAGCGCGGTCACATGGTGTTGCCCGGGCCCAGCCACCGCTGCCCGGGCGCCCCCACGCTGGCCTGGCTGCTCACCTTCTCTCCTTTCTCTCCTGGGAGGCCGGCCACCCCCGGGTCGCCCTGCGGGTTGAACCGCCAGTCTGAGGCGTGCCCCGAGGGAGCAGGGAGCGAGCAGGGACGGCCCGCCGCGCCCAGGCGGTGACTTCCAGTCCCTCCCAGGACGCCTCCCAGGCCGGATGGGGAGCCGGGATGGGGAGCCGCTGGTACTCACCACTCCGCCTCTGGGCCCGGTCTTCCCTGGGGAGCCCTGGGGAAAGCCAGGAGCTTGATGAGTTCCCGCTCCAGG